>VMRN01001029.1:0-11899 GCA_010277015.1 Poeciliopsis turrubarensis | reverse complement strand
ATTGTAGGACTGTTCATTTCCAGCAGGTGGCAGTGTGCTCCATGTCAAAACTCACTACAACCAAAGGGAAACTCCAGGCTGCTCTGAACTTCAGGAGGTTCTACAGTTTTATTCTAGGAACCAGAAATTGTACAAATGATCAGATTTGGAGATGATTTAATGTGTTTAAAAATGACTAACAAGTCCAAATAACACAGAACATTCAACAAAAAGGTTGTCATAAAAAACCGATAGAGATTTCTCAAAGATTCAAGACAAGAAAAACTCCTAATCCATAGCAATCTGTAGTCATTGATCTTTATGACCCAATGTTAGTTATGTTTATTCCTCCCATCAGACTGTATAATTATAAAAGCCTTTGGAAGACGTTAGAAGTGAGTGAAATAGTCCAGTTCTACTTTCTGACCAGAGCCATATACCTCTGGCTTGTTCATCCATTCATCGGGTGAGAGACGGGATCACCAAGGACAGGTCGCCAGGGCAACACAGAGACTTGATCAGGATGCTTCACTAAGTGCAGAGTTTCCACTGCTCAGCAAACTCTGCACTGGTTGAAAGATGATTCTTACTGGACTTACTGGACTTACTGGACACACAGACTCATCTTTATACCACCGAACCTCCATGAACTTCTTTTTGAATGATGATGGCTGCAGGCCTTCTTTTATTTTTTACCCCTAACCATTGCTGACAGAAAATGGCAATGAAACCAAGTCTGTCCAATCAGTGGACACTTTAATATGCACAGTACAGCTCAGTCGCTTAATAATGTAAATAGAGAACCCAACCACACGTCAGCAGCTCGATGTACTGCATGTAAGCATCGAGGCAGCTTCTGTCTTTCAAACATGAGTTTAAAGTGAGGATCAGAACGGGAAAGAAAAGGAAGTTCAGTGACTTTGAAGTTGGCCTGGTTGTTGGTGTCAGAGAGCAGCTCTCTCATGGTAACCAGTCTGCTACTGAGCACAGCTTCGTCCCTCATTATCACCATTCTGATATGAAGTTTGCTGACTTTCTCTCAGATTGTAAATGCAGTTTTCTCTCTTTGTGCAGGTGAGGAAGCAGATTCTAGAGCGTTATCTTGCATATCTCCTTCTTTCTCTTTTAACTTTCTCCCTAGCTTTATCTATTTCTTCTCTTTTATGTGTCCATTACACTTGAGATGTATCCAAAGGAAAAGACATGTAAAATAAATAAATAAAAATGTAAAACCGAGTGAAGCTCTTCATGTCCTCATGTTTTCTGGGTACTCGACATTTCAGGCTCTGTGGAGCGTCACGCAGCAGACACAAAGCAATCTGGTGCCTGGGAATCTAGTTACCAACAAACACAGAAACCGTTGAGCTCTTATTAATAGGCTCGTCTGGCTCCATGACAAAATAAACCAAGCGTCACAGCGATGGCGGGGACATGTACTTCAGCGTTGGTAAACAGCCTAACGCTGACAGGAAGCCCTCCTGGTAAACACACTTCACTTTTCTTTGTGCTCTCATGTCCTCCACTGACAACACAATAGAGCTCTGGTTCCTAATCACCTCCACGCTGCCATTTCCAAACTGTAAACTGTACATTGTGTGAAAAGCAGGACCTGAGTGGGAGCAGATGCTCCACACCTCACCGTGTGGGAGTGTTACAGATTTGGCTTGTTGATGTTGTCTCAAGTGTTTCTATTCCTACAAACAGCTGGATCAAAGTTCAGCTCTTGTTTCCGGTAGAGGGATCTTTGTCAGAGATCGCTAAAGGAGTGATAAAAATCTGACCACTTAGAAGACACTTCTTAGGAAACATGACTGGCATCCCTTTGTTTTCACCCTGTGCCCAGCCTAGTTCCTCAGGAAATATACTTGGCCTTCCAAGTAAAAACCCTTTTATTGAACTTGTTTGATTTTACTTTATGTCTTTGTGTGAAAATGTTTTTTGGATTTATGTTTTTTCATTACGAGACTTTATGAGCTCATACTATTCTTAAATTTGTCCTTCCTTCTCCAAAAACCTTTAAAAAAAAAAACTGCTTCCATTCTCCTAAAGTCGTTGCCGGTGGTAACCTATTCTGACCTCCTCACGTTACAATGATGTCAGCGGGTTGATCGGTCTGCCTGAGTGGAATTGTGTTCTGTTAGCATAACAGACCAAACAGCCACCATTTTTCTGTGATCCATTTTTTGCAGCAGGTTGGTGCTTTTACTTCAGGTCAGTTGGGGAGGGTTGGGAAACTGCTGATGCCTTTACAGCCCTAAAATCTGACACTTGAAAGTAACTTTAGTGATGAATCATGGTTCCATATAGGAGGAGGCTGCAGACCCTCCAGAGACTCCATGACAAAATATCCAGCACCAGGCATCAGCTTGGACATTAAAAATCTACATTTTTGTTCTGATCATCTTGATCCTCAGTGTTTTGTGTAGCTGGTAGAATTTGTTTGAAACTGTTTAACATTTGAATAATAAATTGTTTCAAATTCAACATTTCCCCACGTATGGTCTCTGGTCTACTAACGAATCTCTTTTCTCACTGAAATGATCCACACATAGAGGTCAAGGAACTATCATCACCACATTTTCCATGCAAAATTTTATTTAGAATTTTGAAAATTGCAAATGAGCTAAATGACCTGAAGTTTCAATTCACTGGCAACAGAGAGGAAAAGTATTTGGCAGCTGGTTTGTAATGAGTCCAAGAAGGTCTGAGGTTCGAATCCCAGCCTGGGTTTTTTCTGCATGGAGTTTGTGGTTTCATACATTAATGAATGAATAAGTGAATAAATGAATGTTTGATGCGAATATAAGTTACACTGTCTGCACATAAAAACATTATTGCTGTGTGTAAAGGAATGACTTTGCATTCCTCCGTCCATTTTCTTACACCCTTGTCTCTAGTGGGATTGGGAGTTGTTGGTGCCAATCTCCACATAACGTTCCGGGCGAGAGGCGGGGTCCATCCTGGACAGGTCACCAGTCTGTCTCAGGGCAAAACAACCAGGCACACACGCAAACACACACACACACGCAAACACACACACACACGCAAACACACACGCACACGCAAACACACACACATACCTGGGGATAATTTAGAGACCAATTAGCCTAACAGTCATGTTTTTGGACTGTGGGAGGAAGCCGGAGAACCTGGAGAGAACTCATGCATGCACAAGGAGAACATGCAAACTCCGTGCAGAAAGACCCCGGGCCAGGAATCAAACCCAGGACCTTCTTGCTGCAAGGCAACAGTGCAGCCCGCTTTGCATTAATAACATTGATTCAGTCAAAGCTAATGCTGTGGTCTGTTTATAGATGAAATTCAGAGTTTTGAAGTTTGAAGCAGTGGAAATCGACTGGAGTGACCTCTGACCTTTTTCATTTTGATTTGGAAAGTTGGGAATCTTCAAACAACCCTTACTGCAGCATGCTGTGCTGTTGATGTGAATTCACAAAACTGATCAAATCAGTGACAAAAATGATTCCTACTTCTGGGAGATTCTGATTTAAATTTAGTCTCATTTATTCAAGAAGCTTCTTCTCTCAAAACAAAAGAGTATCAATTTAAAAAATATATATATATATTTATCAGTTTATCAACATTTTCCTGAAATGTTTTTCAAGAATAATCAAATGGGAATGCTTTATTTAAAAGTTAGGTTTAGATGCTTGTGTTTTGTGGAGTTTAAAACATAAAATTAAAAACGCTTCATTCTATCCTGAACTAAATATTTTTTATGACTGAAGAAATCTTATGCTGGGAAAATCCACCTTTCTCTGACTTTCTCGACTAAAATGTAATAAGATTTAGTCGTCTAAAATTTGAAAAAAGTCTCTAAGGGGGACAAATATGTGATTAAACAAACTTTTAATCTGCTGTCATGAAGACAAAAACAGTTGTATCTATCTAGACAAAAATCTAGAAGACATATATGAACACTAAACATAATAAAAATAGTATTTTGTAGTCATAAAAGCTCAACCCAGTGAGCATTATCACATCAGTCAGCTGGTGTTTCATTAAACTATTAGATTCATTAAAAAGATGTCAGATCCCACCTTTATATCACAAACATTCGCTATCAATAAACTAAAACATTTCATCATTTTGACGAAATTCAAATGTAGGTTGAAATAAACATCCTAAACCATACCTTTCATTTAGCCTCGCATTTCAGTATGAAAAATGTTTTATTATTGATCTAATGCATTTTCTGGAAGTGGAAAATCATCATAATTAAAGGCTTTCAAACATTCAATCTATATAATGTGTTTCACTTAGTGAAGTTCCAGAAATAAATGATTTTTTAAAATAATATTCTAATTAACTGAATGAGTCTTTGTATTCAAACCACTGTTGTTTTTTTTAATAACTATTTGTAAATCATCGATTATGACAATTACTTTCTGTTAAACTGACTTTCTTTATATTCTTTAAAATATGTCAAAATGATGGGACAGAGAAACTTCTCCATGTTGCTACTGGCCTGTTTGCTTCTGCTTTTTCTAGATGAAAACAACATCAGCATCATTATATAGAGGCCTGTATCTTCCTGTCCCCAACATACATTACAGATATTATATAAAGATATATCAGAAATATTACTTATTTTTTTCAGCTTATTTATTCCGCTCTCTCATTGGCCAAATGTTTTTTTTCTGTTTTCTTTTTCTCACCTTATCCAGCTTTAGCACCAGCGGTTCCTCCATGATTAGTTTCTTCCTCTCCAGATCAGATCTGCCATGTGAGGAACACATGGCAGGAAAAGTGGCGACTGCTACAATGAAACAATTGCTCTGCACTCTGGATGGCGGCGGCGCATGTTTGCCACAGAGGAAAGTGGATTGACGTCAAAATGTTGACAAGACACTCAGATCATCAAAGACGTTCAGGGGGGAGAATTCCTGGAGAACAGCTCACGGCTTTGTGCTTTCCTCATGCTGAGTGCCGGAAAATGCTCTTCATGATCCCATAAATATGTTTTTGACAGCTTTATGGAGAGACTCCACATATTTCCGGCGTGGTGCAACTGTGGAACAGATGCAATTGAAACCAGACGTTTTCATATACTTTACTCCCCCTTTTTCTTTCTGTCTGAAGTTAAATCAGACCAAACTTGTCTTGTTTCAGGTCAGTTAGAATTACCAAAATCATTTCCATTTATCTATCGCCACAATAATGAGAGAAAGAATATGAGATGTATTTGGTAACGTCTTTACCTTACCTTTGAAATATAGGAGACATTTTGGTGCCACTTTAAGTGAAGATCACAAGACTGACATAAATGTGACATAACTCCTGCTATGAACATGAAGAAGTCTTTATGAATGTTTATGCCTATTGTTATGACGTGTCATTTGGTAAACAATGACACTTTAATTGCAAAATTACTTTAAAATTTGCATTAAAAGTCAGACAAAAGTGCCATCTTCTAATTTACTAAATAATTAAGCTACCATATGCAAACGGTGCATATGCACAGTGGCGCAGTTGGTAGCACTATTACCTTGCAGCAAGAAGGTCCTGGGTTCGATTCCTGGCCGGGGGTCGGGAGTTTGCATGGAGTTCTGCAGGGAGTTTGCATGTTCTCCCTGTGCATGGTGGGTTCTCTCTGGGTACTCTGGCTTCCTCCCACAGTCCAAAAACATGACTGTAAGATTAATTGGTCTTTCCCAAATTCTCCCTAGGTGTGTGTGTGTGTGTGTGTGCGTGTGTGTGTGTGTGTGTATGGTTGTTTGTCCTGTTTGTTTCTGTGTTGCCCTGCAACAGACTGGCGACCTGTCCAGGGTGACCCCGCCTCTCGCCCGGAGCGCAGCTGGAGTTAGATGGTAGAAACAATGTTTCTTCACTCCAAACATCTGCAAAAAAAAAATAAATAAATAAAAAAACACTTTTCCACATTTAATCATGCAGTTTGCTACAGCAGGTCAGATGTGCCTGACCTTTACACTTAAACTCACTTTAAAAAACTGTCTATTCAACCCAGACGTGTCATTTTACACTGAGAAAACATAAAGTCTTACTTACCAGTATTGTTGGTTTAGCTTCTAGTATAAATATCTAAATACATTTGAAATGAGACAAAGCTCACGTAGAAGTAACATTTCAGGAAGAAATATGAATTTGTTTTAATTCAATAATTATTTGATGTTGATGAAAAATTACTGGTTCCACTGGCAGATTATTTCATTTATAACAATTCCTTTTTTTCAGTATTATGAAATTATTGCCTTAAAACAATCTTCTGTACCTTAGCTGAAAAGTTACTTGTAAGTTAGTTTTATCTCATTTATGTTAGCACTAGAAACTGGACAAAAATACACAGTAAGACTTTGTTTTTCTGCAGTGTACGTCATGTTCCTGTTTTATATACATAGGTTTTTTTCACATTACCTTTAAAACAACAAAGAGCAGAGCTCATTTGCTACACAGCATTACTTTAAAATGGAATCATGTGTGTGATTGCGTGAATATTTGTGTGTATAAAGCAGCCAATAGGAGGAGGAGGCTGAAGCTGGCTCCACTTCCCCTGAAGGGAAATGGCTACACAGAGGGGTTTATAAACTCCTGCGCATGTTTGAATCTGATCCACAACTGATCATTGTGTTTCCAGAGCTCCAGTGAGGAAACAGCTGACCTGTATGGCTTGTTGTGAAATGTGTCTGCTGTGTTAAACCTGCAAGTTGCTGGAGGTCAAATTCCTACTGAGAGAAAGACTTTAACAGAACCCGACTGACAGCTCATTGTAATCTCAACTCTTGGACAGCCTTGCAGCTTATCGACAGCGATGTACAGCAGCGGCTATTCCCAGGTCAACAAGTTCAGTCCAGAGGCTCAGAAGAAGATGCAGTACCGCTCCAAGGGCAAGAGTTGCGGCTACTACATGCGCATCATCTTCTTCTTCTCGTCTCTCATCCAGTCTCTCATCATAGTCAGCCTGGTGCTGTTTCTGATCTACGGGAACGTGCAGGTCTCTACCTCGTCGAATCCCGACCAGGACCTGGAGAAGAGGTTCAGCCAAATCTCCATTGAAAACGTCGCCCTGCAGAACCAGAGGAAGAACCTCACCAACCTCCTAAACGCCACCCTCACTGAGAAGGCCAAGAACGACTACGACCTGGCTCAACTCAAGATCCTAGTCAACAAGTCCATTGATATTTTCAAGTTACAGACCATGGAGTTGGTAAGAAAGATAGAGAACACATTATTAATTCAAACATTTTGGTGTAAAAATGCTTTAAAAAAATTAATTGATTAATAATAATAATAAGAAGAAGAAGAAGAAGAAGAAGATGAACTGTTTAAGCAAACTGAGCCTATGTAGTGTTTCTACAAAAACGTGAACATACAGCAGAACGCTATGCATTCTGGGTTATATTCAGAGTACGGCGTTCTGCACAGTTTGCAGCAGTATTTCTCAAAAGTGTCTTACAATAAATATCCAATACTATTCATGCCTCTCATAAGCCAGCAGTATTCTGAGGGCTTTGGAAGATTTTGGCAAAAATGCCATTTTTCTTTCCTGCATCAGGGTCTTTGAATAATCTATAGTATTTCCTAAAATCAAAACATCCATTTAGGACTTGAGATTTGTTTTACTGTCTGCGTTTTATTTTTGGTTTTATTTCTACCTGTTGTCTTGGCCAGCGCTCGCTTGTAAGATTTCTGATCTCAGTGGGACGTCTTGGTTAAACAGTAATAATAATCATACTTCATGGATACTTTTAATGCATTTGGTGAGGTAGGAAGGCGGTGGGGTTCCCCAGCCCCAGTTTAAATGCATCTCACTTTCTGTTGTGAGCTGATCCCACATGTAGATTGTTCCACCGTTTGTCAATCTGACGACTGTAGTTTATTGGTTAATGTATTTATTTTCCTGTCAGCTCCACTGAAACCTATTTCTACAGTGTGTTTAAATTGTGGAAACAGAAGGTGTTCCAAAATTAGGAACGGGTCGAGGCGTATCCACACATCCACACATCCACACATCCACACGCGAGCAACATAAAAGTGGAAATGCTTTTATTTTCCATGTTTCTGTAGGTGTTTGTGTGTGTCACTCAGTATTGTGTTCAAGAGAACTGAACTTTTCATCCAGCTGAATATTTTTTGTTGGGTTGTTTGTAGAAGAAACGATAAAAAAAAAAAAAAATTAATTCCCAAGATCAGATCCAATGTGCAAAACAAAAATGATGTGAATCCCTTCCACCATTCTTTGAAATGGCTTTAAATATGTCCCGATTTTCTTGACTCAAATCGACCATCTTGAACTTGAGGATTTACTGTCTGCTGATTTTTACAAATCAGGGTCTTCTTTCACTTTAAAGTAAAAAAAGCTTTAAAGTGTTAAGAAATTATGGTATCAACTTATCAACTTTTGTTCCTCTTTTTTCAAACAATGTTTGTCTACTTTAATGCGAAATTGATTCCTACTATTGAATTAAGTTTAAATGAACTTTAAATGCATTGCAATGTGTTATACATGTGTTACATGTATTTATAGTCTGTAAATACATTTAGTATTTGTAGTGTTGAACAGTTGGTCACACTTTATTTGAACGGTTGTGCATATGAAGCCGGGAGTAATGCAACACACAGAGCTCCAAATTAAAGGGGTTCTTTATTGTTTTTTTTTAGATGAAGAATATTTTTCTCTCTCTCTGATGAAAACTTTAGCTTCCACTATTAGCTTCCGAAAAATGGCGGGCGGTAGCTTCAAATCAGAGCTAAACTCTAACAAATAACAAACGAACAAACGGCAGTGGCAAATCTAAAGGAGGACAAAAAACAACATTAACATCCCCTCCCTAGATCCACTAACATACGTAGCTTCGACATTTCTTTTACCGCGAACTCCGATCTTCTGGTCAGGTGGCCATATAGTCGTCGTCTTCCAATCGGTCTCGGTGTACAAAATGTCCTTCTCTTCCGTTCTAGTGCTACGATACATAAATGAGTTTTTTCTTCTATTTCCGGTCATTTTAGACCTCTCTGTAACAGCACCACATGCTGGCAAAAACAAGAATCGCAACCAGTCAGTGAAACAAAAAAACAAAACATGGTTTTCAAATACATTTGGCATGTACCCATTTTTCACCTGGTTACACATAAGACTGACATGACCGTCATAAACATGACATAACGGTCATGAAAATGAAGAAGTCTTTATGACTGTTATCATGAAGATCATTCGGTAAACAAGGACACTTTTAATGCAAAGTTGTCTTAAAAGTTGCATTAAAAGTCAATTAAAAGTGTAAACTTTGCATTAAAGTCTCATTATTGACCAAACAATTCAAAGATGGCATTTTTAATGCAACCTTTAAAGCACCTTTGCATTAAAAGTATCATTATTTACTGAATTACAGTCATGACAACATTCATGAAGACTCCTTCATGTTCATAATCGGTATTATGTCATATTTATGACAGTGTTGTGTCAGTCTTATGCACAACCGTTCAAATAAAGTGTTACTGAACATGGGACGTGGAATTCCTCTTTTGCACTTTGACGTCTCCTCGGGACCTGATTTTATTTGTGTTGAGCTGAAATTTCAAGGTACTTGAAAACATTCTTTGTACTTTAATTAATTATGTTAAATACTGTCTGTTTTGTGGACGTTTAAGTTCAGAAAAATCACCTCTGTGACATTAAACTGTGACATTAAAGAAACATGTTCAACTTTGAGTGCAACATTTTGAAAAAAGTGCTGCAAAATATTTTGCGCCACAACAGTCTAAAAAAAAATTCGCATCACTCCGTTCTCAACATCCTGGAGTGACTGATTGTATTTCATTGATAATCCTTCACAGACTGAGAGACTAATGGCTTTTTTCTTCCTGATGAACAGAAACATTGTGAAGTAGAGCTGGTGAAATGCAGGATGACAGCGATGACAACACGCACCCAGAGTAAGTATAACACTTATTCCAACTCAAAATGTTATACTCAAACCAAAAACATAAAAATAACATTCAATGTCACTCTGATCTCTGTAATATTTGTATGTATTTGCCTTTCATTCACTGATATTTTGTGTTTAACGCAGTCCAGCCTCCTGGGGACTGTAACTGTGGGCTGCAGACTGAGCAACTGAAAATGAGACTTCAACTTTTGGAATCCAACTTAACCGCAACAACGAGATCAATGACTCTAGATAGGGATCAGATTGCTAAAGAGAGGGACAACCAGCTCCTGCAAGCTATCCAGGTCCGGAAAGAAAAATCCATTCTGGAAAAAGAGCTGGACCTCTTCAAGCAAAACTCTCAGAACGAGTTTTCCCAGTTGCTGACTCAAGTCTCCGCCGTTTCTAAGGCTCTCCTGGAGAAGATCGACTCTCTGTTTCCGAAGCACATTGCCTTCCAGCTCACCTGCGCAAAACAGAAGGAGCACCTGGAGCAGATCCACACCAACTGCACCAGCCTGTCCCGTGATGTGGAGAACAAGCTGCAGCACTACCTGAACGTGGTCGGAGCGCAGGTGTCAGACATGCAGATCGAGAACACCCGCCTAAAGGCAGAGAACTGGCGGCTGTCTGAGGACTATCGCGAGGTCGTCCAGAACCGCTCAGGCATTATGGAGCAGCACAAACGCAGCAGAGAAGAGATTCAGCAGAAACACGATCAGGAGAAGGAGAGACTCCTGATGGACAAGATGAAGCTAACTAACGACTATAATGACCAGGTTCAGCAACTGAAGTTCAAAGACTTAGTTATGGATGACCTGAAAGGCAAATTAAAGCAACTCAACATGTCGTGCATGGCGAGGGTAAGAATCACCAGTGAGGAGTGGTTTACATTCCTTCTGACTTTACACAACATATGAACATAAATCATTTGAAAATATCACCTCTACACCGGATTATTTTATTGACTACATTCAAAACCCAGAACAGCGAGGAACATTTCCACAATGTCCCTTCAGCTGTATTCTATCTATATCAAATTGTCATGCAAATTCTGAGCAAACTTTTGAAATGTAAAAAAAAAAAAAAAAAAAAAAAAAAAAAGATGCAAATTAAGCTTGTTTCCATCAGCTGGTTTGGAGTGAACCAATCAGGTTCTGTAAAGTTATTTCATCAAACGTCGTTGCTGCGCATGGCTGTAGAGAACAGGAAGTAAAGGTTGGAAACTGTTCTAAACAAGCACAAAAAAGATCTAAATCATCGTTCATAACTTCTCTTTCTGTTCACTGACTGGCTTAGAAATTCTACTGGAAGAATCCAAGACAATGTAGGCCAAAAGTCACCTCAAATGAGCAGGAAAATGTTTTAGCGAAATAGAGGAAGTCATTTCAAATTTTGCAATCTTTTCTATTGCAATACTTCAAAAAAAATTTTTTATAGAATCATGGCTTCTGTAGGATTTTCAGACCAGTGAACGATCAAAGATATGAAGCAGCTGAAAATGATCCAGCATCAGGTTCAGAGGGGGACAGGTTTCATACTGAGGGAGCAGGAGCTGTTAAATGTTGAGTAAGAGCAGTTGAAGACTCCATGTTTGATTAAACAGAGAGCTGAACCTGGGTTGTTTTGCTGGGAACTCACATGTTCATTTGCTGCTGTCTTTTCATTTCAGAATGCATTTGGTGGATACCCAGGAGGGGGCCTGGGCTCGACGTCAAGCATACAGAACCCATTCGGGTCTAGCTTGTCGGGCAATGGTGGTTCCAGCTATTCCCCTTTCGGTTCTTCCAGTTTAGGTCAAAGTAGAACAGGAACAGCTGGGTCAAGTCAAAGCCAGAGTAGTGCTGGGTCAGGACTCAATAGTGCTGGATCCTTAGGGGCAGGCTCAGCAAGTTCAGTCCTTTCTTCCTATGGGTCCAGGCCAAGCCTCGGTAACACTGGGTCAACATTCAATCAGCCAGGATCAGCTGGAGCAGGCTCAGCAAGTTCAGTCCTTTCTTCCTATGGGTCCAGGC
>VMRN01001026.1:0-11920 GCA_010277015.1 Poeciliopsis turrubarensis | reverse complement strand
ATCATTTTGTTTCAGCCAGAAAAAAACACCAAGAAACATTTAATGAATAAAAACCCAATGTAAACCTTAATGTGTAACTATGTGATATCAGTTCTTGAAAAGTCATGTGGGAATGCTGAAAACTGATCATGCTCCCAAAATACTTATTGTCATTTTAACTATTTCATTTTTTTATGGTTTAATTTTTCTGATATGGACTTCACTTTCAACTTTGTATTTATTTCAGTTCTGCTGAGTGGACACGATAAATAATCTTTCGGCTATACATTTGGATGTTCCTCCAATGTTCAATAATTTGATCTACTTTATACCATTTTCTGATCATTTTCTTATATTTGTTCCAATAACACAAGGAACCCAGAACTATGTATTGATCAGAGATAAAAATGTAAAAAAAAAAATTGATCACGCCCAATAGATCTAATGCATCGATACTGCAACATTGAAACTGAACAGTTATTTGTCTGGCCTTTCTCAATACTACACTATTAAAATATCACATATGTTTTTGTGACCTACAAATAGGTTTTCCTATTGTTTTAATGACTTTAGAGAATCTGTTTCTGTTTTGTCTTTGAGAGCTACTCTTTTGCTATTTTCAAATGAATCCCTTCTTTAACACCTGAACATGACAAAAAGATCATTAAAAGGGCAGCACTATGTATTTCCCAGGCTGTTACGTCCAAAAGTGCACAACATATTTGAGAACACAGATGCAAGTGGGAGGATTCAAATATTCTCTTTATTCAAAAACTCTCCAGGAAATTTCTTTTGGTTAAAAAAAAAAAAAAAAATCAAATACCCTCAGTCCCCGTGTCCGAGAACAAGACAAAATAAAAAAAAAAACTAAAAAAAAAAAACTAAACCCCAAAAACATCAACAGAAAGATGGACATGGTGAGCCGGTCAAAAAGAACAAAAAGGTACAGCAGGGGGCCAACCCCATACAGGGCCGTCGAAGCCCCTGCTAGTACCGGACTGCAGCAAATAAAAAAAAAAAAAAAAAGAACCTACTGCAAAAGAAAGAAACGAAAATAGGACAACCAGTCCCACCAGGCCAAAATCTCAACAAAAAAGCAAACAAAGTTTTGGTTAGCAAAACTACTGCGTGGCAGGCTGGAGAAGTCAACTGCGGCCTACAGCCACTGGTTATGTATTCGCACCTCAGCGAGACAAAGGGCAGGTCTACTTCACACACATGTCGAAATCCAGTCTCTTGATAGGCAGACCAACAGCGCCACAGTAGAATTAATTACAAAAACAAAAAATTATCCAAACTCAAAAATACATTAAGAAAATCGAAATCCAGGGAAGATTTGTATCCCAAAGTCCATGTCTTTTGTAAACTGATTGTACGCCTTGGACATCGGGATTTTGATAGCGTTTAACCAGGTGCTACTGATGTGGCCTGAAAACTCAGTTTGGGTGGTGGCAGAATTCCAGACGGAGGCGTTTGGTGGCAAACACCGGGATGTCCTGGAGAGAGCGATCTCTTTGTTTTTGTTCTGAAAAAGAGGCAATAAGTTGAGTTATAGATATAACAAAAACACTGTTATGAAAATAAAGCAATAAAAACTTTGTCTTCTCTCTTCTCATTGGTCCAGTGCTGTTGGTGATGCTGGGTAATCAAGACTTAAATCAGACACACATCTCTTAACTTCTATCTAAATGATCAGATGAAGTCATCATTATTGTTCTCACCTTTCCACAATCTTTCAATCAACCAGTAGATCAGCAGGTGGAGCAGGCCTTCTGCTTTGACTGCTGGTCAACTCAAGTCGAGGAGTTGACCAGCATGAGTTGCTGGATAAATGAAATAAAGAGATAAGACAACAGAGTCAAAGAGGAAAACGTACATGGAAAGCAGACAGAAACCGTTTCTAATGTTCAGCTCAATTTGAAACAAGCTATATTTGAAATGTTTAGCTATGTCCTTACTTTTTTTTGTTGGCAGGGCTCTCTTGTCTTCCTCCGTCTGACTGGGGGTAATGAAGGTGGAGGTTTACAGACTGATCAGCACCCACGTCAGATGATCTCTGTCTCTTTGTTCTGCGTCCCGTCCTCAGGTGTCCCCCTGTCAAATCTCTGGATTTCCAGCAGGATTTTCTGTGTCGTCTCTCTTCTGATTGGTCCAGTGCTGTTGTGTTGTTCAGTCATCGCAGTGAACCAACGCATGATCAGACACACATTACTTTATTTCTACCTCAACAACAGATGACGGAATCAGACTTTCAGACCATGTCATGATCATGTCCTCACCATTTATTAAATCGGCAGGTTCTCTGCTTAATGCCTGATCCTCCTTCCATCAGCACAAAGCTCATTGACGCTTTGCTGCTCTGAAAGGACTCAATGAAAAAAAAAAAATCAGAAAAAACAAAAGGGTCAGTGAGGAGAAATTATAGCAGAAAGTAGGCAATAGATTTGAATATTAACCTCAACCTTCTGCATGCTGAACATTTTTGTTGCGCAAGTGTCCTTACTTTTTTTTGCCAACTGGGTTCTTTCATCTTCTTTCATCTGACTGGTGGTGTTGAAGGTCCAGGTTTACAAGCTGACGAGATCCAGCCTGGGATGATCAAAGACACCAGAGATCTGAGGAGTCTGAACCTGGATCAGAGACTAGATTTGGGTATTTTTTAAAGTGTGTTGTCTTTTTGTGATCTTTCTGTGTTGAGACACGTGAACATGCTATTGGCCATATAAACTATTTGCTTCATGAGAGTCATAGTTTGTCTGCATAAAGCTTTACTCTGCATGCTTTTTCCTTCCCTCTACTCATGTTCTCCAATGTCCCTCTGAATAAAAGCTCTTGATTAAATTCCTCAATCATAAATTCTGTCTATGTTGTCCTGTGTCTTCTCCTTCCTTATTGGTCCATTGCTGTAATTGGGTCTCGATGCAAAGTATGACCAGGCAAACATTCCTCATTTAAGGTAAATTTTAGCTCCATATGGCAGAACACTTCCTAAATTACTGATAGTGAATTTCTATTTTCTATCTTTATTTCAAGCTGATGGTGCCCAACGCCAGCAGGAGGCAAGCAGCATCATGTGTATGTGGAACGCAAAAACTTACAAGCAGCGTGAAAAACAAGGGAACCAGAAGGACAGGAACCAAAAGGACAACGACAAAAGAATCCAGCGATGAGCATCTAAAACCTGAAAGATTAAAACTAGGAGAGTGGATTAGTGGAGGAATAGGTGAGAATAATTTATTGTATTGCAGCACACCGTGTGACTATTAGAAAAGCCATTGGCTTTAATAAAAACAAGAGGAGGCTTCTACACAAGGAGCTGAGGACAGGGGATGACAGAACGAGATCTTCCTGGCAATCAAGACATATCTCCATGCCAACCTTCTGTTGATGCTTTCGAGGACCTATTCCAAAGTGGGCTGTGTGGCAGGGTGCTCCTTTTCTTCATCACACTTCCTGGTCCTCTTGGCAGGGAGCTCCTCTTCAGCAACACTGTCTTTTGTCCTCTTTCTGTTTTTGCCTGTCACAGATGTCACGTGAGCCATGCCCTTTTCCAAAACTACCTGATGATGTTGTGAGGAACTGGTGGGTCTGGAGTCATCAGGGTACAAAATGAGCTCTTTGGGTTTGTCAAGTCCACGTGAGAATTTAAAACTGGAAGGAAGCACGGTACCAAAACTAAGCTTAAATGGTGAGTCGTCCTCCTGCGCAGCATCCGCCTCCTGTTTGTCAAGTCCACATGCAAGTTCAAGTGAAGCAGAGGGAGCCGCGTCTTCCTGAGGCTTCTGAGCCACCCCGATGTCTTTTATGTATTTGAAATTTGGGGGAAGAATCTCAAGCAGCTGTGACGCAGCTTTGGCACGGTTCATTGTTGGGCTACTGTCACCGGAGCTCAGTTCATCAACTGTCTTTTTCAGATGTTTGAATGACTCTTCAAGCACTCCTACACCCCACAGGAATTTAATGTTTGGTCCAAGGACCTGGACAACCCTAAGTCGGGATTTAAAGTCATCCTGGTATTCATTACCAAACTCCTCTTTACTGGAGCTGCTAGTACAGTCATCATCACCTACCTTGTCATCACTGGAGTAGGGAGGACAGTCCACAGACTGCAGAGGTGAACTACACCTCAACTCCTCTCCACGGTAATCAGAATTCATGTCGTCTGGTTTCTGTGGGAAAAGATCTAACCATACCTTACCGTGATCCTTACCATTCTCTGGATGTCCCTGGAACCCTGGGGATCCACCTGCTGGAAGCGCCATCGCATGAGCTGTGAAGGAAAAAAACAAAACAAAAGAAAAAGCTATAATTCAGTATGTTCACCTTCACAAAAGTCCAAAGCAATGTTTAGAGAACAGTGAAATACCAACAATACAATAACCCAGGTTTGTGAATGCGTTTGTTTTCCTTGAATATTTTTAATTAACAATAGTATTGCCAGATGTTATTATACTATAAGAATGGGAATTACAAGATAAAATAAATAAACCTTCTCTTTAGTCACAAAAAAAAAAAAAACTCCAACAAAAAATACATTTTACATAAAAACCAGAATAACGAATTATGAAACTCAATGATCAAACATGTATGGACCATCAACAGACTTGCAGCTTCACCTTTGGTAACAATCTGTCATTAAAGGCAACAAATCAAATTTTGATTCATTGATAATTCGTCCGTAATCATAAACTCTTAAACATTAGGAAACATAAATTAAAGAAACGCTACACCTAAACGCTGTGTTTAAGACTTTTTAATAGCTAATGAAACACCTGTAGTCTTTTGTACCACTAGTGTGAATAAAATAAAACACTGCAACAACATAATTGTTTTCCTAATGAATTCTAACATTCACTGATAACGTTCAACTAACTTCTGTAAATGATAAATCATTAAATGCAATGGAGCAAAACACTGATTTTCTGGTTTTGAGTAATTACAATAAACTAAGTAATTTAATTAAATTAATATGCACACATTGTCTTAAAGATTTTTTATGAGAACAAGGTCGCGTGTTGTTGTTTAAATCAACGTATCCATGGAGACTACATATACCGCATTTTTCAAAAAGCTGCTTCCAGAACTTCCCTCAAACCAAAACAAGTCGACATTACTGGCATTTTCCAAAATTTCAAATAACTAACATATAAATCACAAATGTTTTGCAACCCAAAAGTCCAAATGATACCTTCCTAACCTGTGTTTATCTGTTTGAGAAGATAAATTATTTAAAAACAAAATAAGATAATCACCGTAAGCATTAGTAACAGTTCTAGAATTAGAAATGTTACTAATTTCTAATTAGTAACATTAGAAATTAATATTACTATTTAACATTCGTTAATGTTAATTAACCTGTGTTAATTAACATTAACATTCGTTAACATCCATTAATGTTAATTAACAAATGTTAATTAACATAAATTAATTAGCTAATTAACTCATGTTAATTAAACTAATTAACATACTTCTTTAGAACAAATCTACAAAATATAAAATTGCATCTTCCTGTGTCTTCCTGATCAAATAATTGATCAAATAAATGAGATAAATTATTTATTGATCTTATTTATTTGGTTTTTATAAAACCAAATAAAAACATATTTGGTTTTATTTGCCCTGAAACCAAATATGTTTTTAGGGCAAAAAAAAAGAAAGAATTAAATAGTGTGCCAAGAATTGGACAGAAATTTTCTCAAAAACTAGTGTCAACATCCCAGAGATTTATCCGCAAATTTCAATAAGCTAACACTTAAGTCACAAAACAATTTTAAATAACTCACAAATTTGTTTCACCCTGCAAATGCAAAAGAGACCTAATAAAGCTATATATTTTAGACAGGTCATCAAAGCATTGGAGCCATCACACCTGATGCCCTCAGATTAAATAGCACCTTTTTTATTTTTTTTCAAATCAATTAACTCATTTTGGCATTCCTGGCTATGCTAAAGAATATGACAGATCAATATGTCCCCATCTTGGAAAAATTATTAAACATAATAATGTTTAATAATTAAGACTATTATAAGGGAACACACACAAACACAGAGTAAACTAAACAATTCACTGATATCTTAGTAACAACTTGCTTTCGTGTTTTAAAAATAGTAGAAGAATGATATTAACCTTCCGGCTGGTCACCCAGCTGGTGCTTCTCCTGGCCAGGAACCTTCTTTCGCAGGTTTGTTAACCACAGGCTTCTTCAGCAAGTTTTGCTAAGCAGACTTCTCAACCAGCTCAAACCTTCAGAGGCTTTTAATTCTCCTTCAGGCGTCTCTCTCAAAAGTCCCGTCAAAAAGGGAAAGAATGCCGAATGTCAGGGCTTTTTATAAGGTTGCCAACGCTAACGTCGTTTCCATGGCTTTCATTGACGAACGCACGCGCTGGTGCGTCATTAAATGTTAGTCGTTATTGTAGATGGCTGACGAACTTTCGTCAATGAAAGTCAGGGAAACGACGTTTAATTTTCTTTTTGGGTCAATGAAGTATGTATGAATTACCATTTTTCTTCTAATCCAGGCTTCACGGCAAAGAGAAGTTTTTCCATTTGGAGGACCGAAACGGATATAGTTAAGAAAGAAAGGAGAAATTTAATATCAGTGATCTGAGTTTGAAGAACGTCATTGTGCACTTAGACTGGTTCGCCAGTAGGTGGTAGCACACGGGGTGATAAACGACTCAGCGCGTTCGTTCTTCAGTGAAAGCCATGGAAACGACGTTGGCCTTGGCAACCCCATAAAAAGCCCTGGCCTTCGGCATTCTTTCCCTTTTTGACGGGACTTTTGAGAGAGACGCCTGAAGGAGCATTAAAAGCCTCGGAAGGTTTGGGCTGGTTGAGAAGTCTGCTTAGCAAATCTCGCCGCTGAAGAAGCCTGTGGTTAACAAACCTGCGAAAGAAACATCTTGGCCAGGAGAAGCACCAGCTGGGTGACCAGCTTGAAGGTTAATATCATTCTTCTACTATTTTTAATAAACGAAAGCAAGCTGTTACTATGATATGAGTGAATTCTTTAGTTTATTTTGTGTTTGTGTGTGTTTTGAAAGAAATTCTGGCTGCTGTACAAAAAAAAAGAGGAGTAGCATTCTTTGCTAGCATAGATCTTTCTAAACTAATGAGCCTTTTTCTTCACTGAGTTCCCCGCAAATGCCAGGAATGTTAAGTTGTGTTGTAGTGATTTAAGAAATATATGCATTTTAGTTAATCATATTCAAATTAGTTGAATTAATGTAAAATCATTGGAAAGCTAGCTTGTTTTTGATAAACTGATAAACAATCAGTTTCCATGGATACGCCAACAAAATGTTAATATTTAATATTATTTAAAAAAAAAAATTCAAAAACTTGTAATTCCCCCTATAATAGACTATATATCGTAACTGTTTGATTTAATTTAATTTTTATTTTTTTGTTGTTTTGGGGTTTTTTTTTTTAATGCCCAGACAAACATATTTAGTTTCCATAGAAACATTAGCGAATTTATAAAACATGACTTCAATAAAAAATTTAAAAAAACACTTTGCAAACACGTACCTCCTATAATATCCCTAAATTATTTCATTGATCTCTTTTACATCTAATTCTAGAAATGTTATTAATACTTACAGTGAGTATCTTATTTTGTTGTTATTGGTGGAAACGTGCAGCAAACAGCAAAATAGGTGAAACGGCACAGGAAAAGTGATGGTGGTTCTAAATGTTTTCTAGATTCAAGGACGGCCTGTCCACCCTGGATTTCATTTATGCTTTGGAGCGGCATGCTTCTGAAAAAGATCACTCTCTCCAGAACATCCTGATGTTTGCCACCAGTTTAAACACACCGCCTCCGTCTGGAATTCTGCCACCACCCAAACTGAGTTTTCAGGCCACATCTGGCTTTTCTGTCAGTAGCACCTGGTTAAACGCTATCAAAATGCCGCTGTCCAAGGCGTACAATCACTTGAAAAAAGACATGGACTTTAGAATACAAAACTCCTCTGGGTTTGGACTTTCTTAAATTCAAATACAGAATCACCAAACACAAATGTGGCAAGTTCCACCAGGTGTTTGCTAATTACTGTTGGCTAGTCTGAAGGAGTGGCGTGACGGAGTGCAGGGAGAGGGGCCCTGTGTGAGGCAGATGTTTTGTCATCACAGTCCTGAGGAGGAGCTGCGCCTTGAAGAGGGCACTCAGTCCACAGCTGAATGGTTGCCATGGGAGACTAAAGGATTTCTCAAACATGCATGTAAGAATCAAAGCAACTCTCTAGGCATGTCTTTGGACATGCCTGTCTTCCGGAATAACATTATCACATGATGTAAAAGTAAAAAAAACGTTGATGTTAAATAATCCTGCTCCTTTAAGAATTGTACAGCTGTTTTTGTCTTACTAAAACTGTGGGTCTCATCAGTGAATGTACTCATGTAGTTATATATTTTCACCATTTCCAAAAGCCGGTGATTGGGAATAGCAAAGAAACTGCCTGATCACGCAACTACACTGAAACCCAACCCAAACCTAACCTGACGTATAAAAGAGGAGGCTCGTCGTAAACCAGTGAAAGCACAGTCAGAGAGAGAGAGATTCAAGCACGCAAAGAATGGAAATCTGCAGCTCAGCTTTACGTTTATTGGAGCTGATGGCAGTAGTTGCCTCTGGTGGGTTTCTGGACGGTCTGAAAACCCGGAGTGGACTCTCAGAAACTTCAAGTGGTGCCAGCACTGAGACTCCATCGGCAGAATGTACCCTGCAGGGTTCCCCTCGTTCACCTGTCTACTCAGCAGACGGGAACTTTATCATTGGAGGTGTTTTCTCTATTCATTACCAACTTTACACAGTGATCTATAATTACACCACCAAGCCTGAGCCTCCAAGGTGCGCAGGGAGGTTAGTAAGATAAAGAGAGAGAAATTGACAGGATGTTAAAGATTTACAAATAGATTTATTTAGGACGCACAGACAATGGCTTTTTTGCTTGTTGAAACAATACTGTGTATTGCTTTGTTAATATTGTGCAGAATTTTAAGTAGATGCTATTGCGACTTGTTTCTGCTTCTTTACAAAAAATGCACACTTTGGTTTACTAATCTAAATATAACATGATCAACATTGCTAGTTAGGAGTTTGACTCTAGTTGCCACATTCTCTTAAATTTTGAATAATATGTTATTTCATACTTTGAATTCTGTCTGGAAAAATATTTTAATTGTTTTTGGTGAAGACATAAAATATGGCACCAAATGGACTCTTGGGGGGGGGTTGTATAAAGATTCTGTGCAATTTTTTCAGATTTTGTTTTTTTTTTCTTTTTTTTTTTTTTGCTCAGTATCGATGCCCGGGAACTGCGTTTCTCTCGTTCAATGATCTTTGCCATCGAAGAGATAAACAATCGCACGGATCTGCTGCCAGGCGTCAAACTCGGATATCAGATCTACGATTCATGTGCGTCCGTGCCCGTCGCCGTCCACGTGGCGTTTCAGCTGACAAACGGCCAGGACCCCGTGTTTTACAAAGGCGCCAACTGTTCTCGGTCCGGCGTGGTGATGGCTGCCGTTGGTGAATCTGGATCCACGCCGTCCATCAGCATGTCACGCATCATGAGCTCGTTTAACATCCCTCAAGTAAATACTCACTTTATTTGAAGCTGAGGATAGAAAGAGAGGATTTTTCTGCACATTAATCTTGTTTTTAAAAGACGTAATGCTTTGCTTTAGGTGAGCCACTACGCCACTTGCGCTTGTCTGTCAGATAAGCAGCACTACCCAAATTTCTTCAGAACGATTCCCAGTGACCAGTTCCAAGCTGACGCGCTGGCCAAGCTGGTGAGACACTTTGGCTGGACGTGGATAGGAGCCGTCCACTCAGACTCAGATTATGGAAATAGCGGCATGGGGTCCTTTCTTGAAGCAGCTCTCAGAGAGGGGATCTGTGTGGAGTACATTGAATCTTTCTTCAGAACCGACCCAGGCAGCAAGATCCAAAGAGTCGCCGACGCCATCCGCAGGTGACGCTTGTTGCATATGTCTGTTTTTGCTGACCCTTAACTGCAGCAACAGAAAATCTTGTCAAGTATTTTTGTTTTAGTTCCTAGTGCAAATTTAACGTACAACTGTCTTTTCAGCTTGATATAGGAGCTTGTTTTACGTCAATCATTTCTTAATATTGACGAAAAAGGACGAATTCCAAATGAAAGAATCTGATAGGAGATCAAGACATTTTAATTTATGATGTGGGAAAAATGTATAGTTCCACTCACAGACTATTCCACTTATAACTAGTGCTTTTTCTTCAATATTAAGTAATTAATCACGTTAAACAACCAATTTCTTGAAAAAGCTCCTTCTGAGTTAGTTTTATCTTACTTCAAGTGTACCAAGATATTTCTACTAGAAATTAGGACAAATGTAAGCTTGTGTGTTATTGCAGTGTTTGGATAAAAGTCTGTTGTCATTCAGAAATTACATATAAGATTACAGTATATTTATGGAAAAGTATTTATGTGCTTTTCATCCCCTTTGCATATAAAAACCCAAAGATCCTAAAAAAAAAAAAAAATCTACTTTTATCATGAAATACCCGTATGTTTGCCTTTAGATCAGGCAGCATAAATGGTAATGTTTTTGCATTTTCGTGTAATTTCACAGGTCGACAGCAATGGTTGTTGTGGCATTTATTGCCTCTGGAGACATGAGGGTCCTGCTGGAGGAGCTGGATCGTGCTCCCCCACCACCCCGCCAGTGGATCGGGAGTGAGTCCTGGGTGACCGACACGTTCATGGTCAGATACAGTTTCTGTGCGGGGGCCATTGGAGTTGCTATTCCTCAGTCTGTCATCCCCGGCATAAGAGACTTCCTCCTGGGACTCTCTCCGTCAGAAGCGGCTGCCTCGCCACTGCTGACTGAGTTCTGGGAGGATGCATTCAACTGCAGCCTGGCAAAAAGTATGAGCACTTTCCTGAATTCTGAGATGTTCTGTATTTTTATTTTTCACATAAGCTTAAATATGCTGTCTGCTTTAAGGCCAAACACAAAATCTCTGCCATGTTTACATCCAGTACTGAATTTTCTGGTTATACCGGTTGACTTTCTGTTTTTAAATTTTTTGTATTTCTTGTAATTGTGAGAAAAAAAATAGAGGACTGTGTGGTCAATGTTTAAGTCACATAAAATTGTGGTGAAATGTTTTATCATTTGACATAGAACAGTTATCTGTGTCTTCAGATCCTGCTGCGAACAAGGTCGCGTGCGACGGAACTGAAGACCTAAGAAGGCTGGAGAACCCGTACACCGAAACATCTCAGCTGAGAGTGACTAACATGGTGTACAAGGCCGCTTACGCTATAGCGCATGCTTTTCACAATGCACTGTGTCGGGAAACAAACGCCACTGTTAAGTGTGACAAATTCATCAAACTGAATGCAAATCAGGTTAGTCCAAATAAAAACCAGGGTTTAGGGGGTCTCTTATTTTATTATTATTATTATCATTATGATTATTATTATTATTTGCCATTGTTTCTTTGTTGTTCCAGATTTTTTCTGAAATAAAGAAAGTCAATTTTTCTCAAAATGGTTACCACGTCTCCTTTGATGCTAATGGGGAACCCGTAGCTGCGTATGAGGTGGTCAATTGGCAAACAACTGAGAGTGGAGGCACTGAGGTAGTGACTGTGGGTTATTATGATGCATCGTTGCCAGAAGGACAGCAGTTCCAGATCAATAGAAAGATAACGTGGATGGAGGGTGGATCACAAGTAATGACAGTAACAGTTTTAACAGGTGAGGAGTTTGTGTCTTAAAATAATATTTTTACATTTTCTTGCTTACAGGTTCCAGTGTCAGTGTGTTCAGAGAGTTGTCCTCCAGGAAGTCGTAAAGTGTTGCAGAAAGGAAAACCAATCTGCTGCTATGACTGTAAACCATGTCCTGAAGGAGAGATCAGTAACATGACAGGTAAAATCTAGA
>VMRN01001025.1:0-11925 GCA_010277015.1 Poeciliopsis turrubarensis | reverse complement strand
TAAACCAAAGGTTAACCTCAAAAACTCTGCAGAAGTGGTAAAAAAAAGGAGAGAATCACTGATTATTTAAGGCAAAATATAAGAAAAATTGCTGAAATCATTAATTTTTTTTTCTTCTGCTTATTTTTTAATATGTTTCAGATTTTATAACGCAGTGATGACTCAATGACTCCCTGCTCCTCCGGCTAAATCAAATTAAACCTGCAGAGACGAATGATCATGATGCTTCTTCCTGATAATTCACAGTCAGTTCCTTCTCCCAAAAACCAGAACGGTCAAAGAACTTCCTCCTCTTTTCGTCTCAAGAGATAAAAGTTGTGTAACTGCCGTCTTCTGATACACATGACTCGGTTTCACAAACACTAAATTTACATTTTAGAGTTTCACTGTGATGCTAAAAGAGAAGGAAGTTATGAAACGGCCCAGTTTGTTGAGGATTTTGCATTTCATTAGAGTTTCTCCACAATGAAAACAGGAACAAGTTCCTTAAAGGTATTTTTGTCCACAGACCAGTTTTCAGAAAACATGTCACTGATGCCTAAAACATGAATACATTTTTAACATGTATCTCTTAATTTTTGTTCTTGCAATAACTTTCAAATTATAATTGCTTAAAAAGCTTCAAGTGGTGGTTAAATTAACTGCATCTGAGGGACTGAAGGAATCATGATGCTCAAGCAGAGCAGAAATATTTAACAGACAGTGTTAGAAACTGGATGGCACATAAATAATGTCAGAAATGAAATTATGCTGCTGACAAACAAAACAAAACAACCTTTAAATGAGATAAAGATTTTATCTCATGTATAAAATCTTTATCTTATTAGGATATTAAGAGGCAGATCAACACAAACTAGAGCATAATTGTAAAGTGAGGTTAAATGTTCTTTAATTTTAGTTCACAAATTAAAAGTTTGTATTCAGATCACTGTACTTTGATTCTCCTAAATAAATTAAAGTACTTTATCATAATCAGTAACCAGATTATGATGCATCTGGCTAATTTAACACAGAATAATATTAAACTGTGTTTAAATTAAACCATGTTTAATTTAATCTGAGTATAAATCCAGATGTTCTGCCTTATAAACCAACAAGATAAAATGATCAAAATTCAAAACACAAACAATAAACCAAATCCAACAGAAAAATGCAACCAAAGAAAAAAACACGTTGCACCTGTGGGAAATAGAAATAAAGCAAAAACTAAACAAATAGCTAAAACAAAACTAAGTATCAAATTCTACAAAACACGCTCCACAAAAAGGAAATCCTCCAAACCACTAGGGGGAGTCGAACATCAAAACATGTGAGAACATAGCCTCAATAAAGACGGGAGGACCGGCAGAAAGTAGGTGGAAGAAAGAAAACATGTCGTGTTTCATGTCTCTTGCAACATTACAGAACAGCAGCATGTTTAGCAAATATTACCGACTCCAGACTCCCCCTAGTGGTCTGGAGCTTTTATCCTGCTCCTGGTTTTATTTGTTGAACTGCATCTGTTTTTTTGTGAGTTTTGGAGTTTTCATTTATGTATTTGCAACTCGTTTGAACCTGTAGGCCACCGTAGCTGTGAGTTTTTAGCAACAAAAATACTGGTTAGGATAGATTTGCTGCACAATTGTAAATATCTTTTTTTATTATTATTTCATTGTGTACTATTTACATGCTCTATATAGTCTCTAGTTATGCTTGAAAATATTTACAGATTTCAGAAATAAAAGTTAAACAACAGGAAGTGGGGCACATTTAAAGGTTGTTTTGTTTTGTTTGTCAGCAGCATAATTTCATTTCTGACATTATTTATATGCCATCCAGTTTCTAACACTGTCTGTTAAATATTTCTGCTCTGCTTGAGCATCATGATTCCTTCGGTTCTGACCCGGTTTCTCACACAGAAACAGTTTGAGCTTCAGCTGCAGCAGGATGGAGGATAGATAAAGAGAATCCATGTGAGTCTAGTCAGTAGCACAGCTCTAACAGAAGGTGTTGTATGTGGATTCAGCACAGCCACATTGAAATGGGAGGTCGCGGGTCGTGACCTCATCCTCTGGTTGCTATCGAAGAGTAGATCGTCGGATCCAGGTCTTCTTCTGCTTTTCTGCACAGAATAAATAAAAAATAAGGAGTTATAAATATAAAAGTGTCTCAGCTCCCTGCAGGATTACAACCGGATCAGAACCGCTGCAAAGTGTTGCTCCAGATCTGAGTCACAGCAGAGATGAAAGTTTCACTCATAGCTGGAAGCGATGAAACCTGGAGATCACATGATCATCACCCAGAGTCAGGTCGAAACTAGTAAAAATACTCCTAAAAGAAAATGGAACTCTTACTAATGAAAGTCAGTAAAATTTATGGATTTTCTACCCACCGAATGAGAAACAAACCAAACTTCGCCAGACTCAGTTTCTGCTCAAGTTTCTCAAGTTTTCTATTGAAAAAAAAACTGATTTGAACAATTTTCTTCTGCCTGATTTTGATATTTTTTTGTAACGTATATGAATCATTGTTATTTGAATTTTTTTAATACAAAAATTTATATAATTTATATTGTGGTCTGTCTGATGATGTAATTTTTAAATATTAAAAGATTAATCATTTGATCAGCTACTCAGCACTAGAGTCGGCTTTTTACCAAAGAGTTTGTTCGTTCAGTTGGTCAGTCAGTCAGTTGGTCAGTCAGTCAGTCAGTCAGTTGGTCAGTCAGTCAGTCGGTCAGTCAGTCGTTCAGTCAGTCGGTCAGTCGGTCATGTCTGCATGTCCTACCTTCCCAGTTTGCTGTGATTGAACTGGACCGAAGCATAGCTGATCTCCTCAGCCCCTACTTCCTGTTTCTGACTTCCTGTTTCCTGCTGAAGCGGCGGCAGGACGCTGGTGTAGATGTGATCAGTCTGAGGAGCGCAGAGAGAAGTGAACACTGAGGAACAGACTGCTACAGCTGCAGGAACAAACTTACTGTTTATCATCCTGTTATTGTTTCAACATTTTCAATTGACTTGATTATCTTTAACCTTCAATAACTTCTGATTATTTCATTTTTGCAAAGCAAACTATTCCTATTTTGTATCTTTGAATGTAATTTAAATATATTGTAAAACGGTTTAAGTAGTTAAATAAAAAATATGTAAAATATGCCATTTAAAAAAAAATTCAGTTAATCTTTAGAATAATTGAGATTAATTTATGACTAAAATAACTGTTAAATGCAGCTCTAACTTTTAAAAAGTCTTAATGTTCAGAATGAGATTCTGTATTTGTGATGCACTAACGACTGTGTCTTGATTTTCAACATGGCTTCTGGTTTTTCCAGCAGAGTCAGCAAAACACCGACATTCACACATTTAGCTGCATGTTCCCATTAATTAATTATCAGTCTTAATCCAAGTATTAACACAATGTGAACTAGTACTAAGAAAGCACTTGTTTGTATTGCCTTTAGCAAGCTAGCATAGCTTGCTAGCCTTTAGCAATCAAGCTATGCTAGCTAGCAAGCTGGCTTGTGGCTGGCGCTTCAGCATGCTAACAGCTCCAGGCTAACGTTTTTTCATACAGTTGAATTTATTGTGCATAAAGTCACTGCTTTGCAGACTCTGGATGCAGGTTTGCTGTCCCCAAAGCCAGGACAGCAGCTTTATTCATTTAGCTTTTGAATTAATTACAAAGAACCTCAGTAATGAGGTACTTAGTTACATTTAGTTACAGCTAATACAGTAACTAAATTTAAAAAGAGAAGGTTTAATAAACTATAATTGTAAAACTGAGTGGCGCAGCCAGAGCTGAAGGTTGTGGAGACTGTCTTGCCTTGGAATCCATGTTTCCATTGGCATTTTGCTGATTAAAAAAAATTAACTTAATCTAATAATTTAATTATTAATTAAAGTTTCAAATAGAAACAGGTTGGGTTGGATCTTGCCTTTACTTCCTCGTCTCTTCCTGACCTCTGACCTGTCCCGCAACCCATAAATATCGGCTAATTAATAGATAAAATAAGACATGAATATGCTAACATCGCCACAGAATGGATGACAAACAGGAAGTCACCTTCATCTCTATGTCTCCTCTCAGGACGTTTGGACTTCCTGCTGTTGTTCGCTTCCTGTAACGAACAAAGGTCTTAAACACAGAGAGAACTCATCAAATAAAAATTCACCTCACTGGTGGTAACATTTTTAACTCCACTCTGATGACATCACAGAATGTGGTGGTTTAATAAACTCTGGTTTATTTCTAAATAAAGTTTAATTACTCAGCTTCCTGTTTGTCTTCAAGGTTCTGGAATCACTCAGACAATCAAAGCTCGTTAATCATCAAAGAAATGAACCGAAATGAACCGAAATGAACCCAAATGAACCGAAATGAACCGAAATGAACCGAAATGAACCGAAATGAACTGAAATGAACCGAAATGAACTGAAATGAACCGAAATAAACCGAAATGAACTGAAATGAACCGAAATGAACCGAGATGAACCGAAATGAACTGAAATGAACCCAAATGAACCGAAATGAACCCAAATGAACCCAAATGAACCCAAATGAACCGAGATGAACCGAAATGAACTGAAATGTACCGAAATGAACTGAAATGAACCGAAATGAACTGAAATGAACCGAAATGAACCTAAATGAACTGAGACTGGGAAAATATTTGCTCAAATCTTATTGACAATAACATGATGGATGAATCTACTGGTCTGTTTTGGGCACTGCTAATTAAAATACTAGCTGTGCTAAACCTAAAACACTAATTATTGAATTTAGTTGTGCTAACATGAAAGTGCTACACCAACATGCTATTTAGATGACGCTATTAGCTAATGCTAAAAAATAAATGTACATTCTATCTGTTCTTGAAAGACTACAACCCTCAAGAAAAAATGTTTACATTATTATTTACATGTTCTTTAATTCCTTTCAGATATTGAATTTATATTTTTATTTGTTCCTGAATGTTTCTTGTTTGAAATAAAGTTATTGGAGCAGAAACAGAGACAACCAACTTCAAAATAAGAGCGTGAATATAAATATCTACTTAAGGAATCTGTAGCAACACAGATGTCAACCAAAGTTTACAAAACAGTAAATCAGCGCTTTAGAATTGATCAGGAGAAATAGGAAGCTAAGTGCAGAAAACATTTTCAAAGTTAGCAACCCGTTAGCTACTCCATTAGCACATTAGCACTACTGCGGTACCTTTTGATGATGAAGATGAGGATGAGGGTGGTGACCACCAGCAGGACTCCAAACGTCCCAGCAGCAGCCAGAGGAAGGTTAGACTCTGGAAAACAGAAAGTTTCTCTCCATCAGGCTTACTCTGCAGCTGGACGCACCATTCAGATTCTATTCAATCTCAATGATTTAAACTGTTTATAGAGGATTTTATTTACAGAAAATGTCGAGAGTTTAGCTTTAAAAATGTGTTGCGTTTCTGTGGCGTCAAGCACAACCCAAATAAGGCTGTCGCAGGTTCGATTCCTGGCCTGCTTTGCCACATGTCTTCCCTCTGGGTCATTACCTCCATCAGTTATGTAGCTTTGTTACAGGAAGTCACCTTATTATAACTTGAATAAAATATGTAAAGTTTTTATTCTGGTTAACAAAGAATGAAAACCCAGACCCAGGAAGGCCCGGTCGCGTTGCTTCATGCAAAGATCTCACAAATGTTTTCAAAGATTTGAATGACAATCCTGTCAAATCGGAGCTTATCCTGGATGCTAGGACACCTCGACGTACTACACTTTTTCCTTCCACTAAGTTTTCTTGGTTTGAAATATTTTACTCAAAAAGATCTTCTTAAAGATCTTCTAGTTTTTTAGATGTTGCTGTGTTGATGAAAATATCTCCAGAACCAACCAGAACCCACCAGAACCGACCAGAACCGACCTTCCTCCTCCTCCTCTTCCTCCACCTGGAGGCTGAACGGCTCTGATTGGGTCTCCATCTTCCTCCTCAGAGCACAGCTGTAGTTCCCAGAATCCTTTTCGGTCAGAGGGCCGAGCTGGAGGGCGGAGTCATTCCCTGGGAGGGCGTGGCCATCTTTCCTCCAGGTGACCTCCAGGTGATTGAAGGTGCAGGTAGAAGTGATGCACTGCAGGGAGACAGTTTGACCTCTGCTGACCTCTGACTTGTTGCTGGAGCTCTTTATCTCCATTCTGATCAGATCTAAGTGAAACGTTGTCATTAGTTTGCATTAATATCTGTGATTATTGTCTGAATGTGACGTGTTGATCTTACCAGCCACTGAGATTTTGACTCCAGTCTGGTTTGTAAAATGTCCAGCAGAATTATCCGCTTCCATCCTGAATCTAAAGGTTCCCTTGTCCTCCATCTGAATGTCTGTGATCTGCAGAGTGCAATTTGCCTCCATGTTGCCCAGGTACTGAAACCGAGGCACTCTGGCTGTTGAGTTGCTGTCGTACACAGACGGAGTCGTTCCCTGACAGATCTCATGGTTCTTACACCAGAGAACTCTGACGATCCTCAGAGGAATCCATCTTCTTCCATGAGAGAAATATTTCAGAGGAGTGAAGGAACAGGGCAGGACGGCAGTCGATCCTCTGACTGCACAAACGGATCCAAAGTGGTACCAGGTCGTTTGGGCCGCGGCTCCTGGGGAAACAGAGAGTTTAAGATGATTATCGAAGTGGAAGCCCGATTGATCCACGGGGCCGCCTGCGTCTGCTTCAGCTGTACTTGTTGTAGTCACTGTGACCACTAGGGGGCACACCCAACGTGTGAGCCCTGATATTGTGCTGCGAGTTAGAAACTGAGTAAATTCTTCTTCTTGTTTTCAGCTCCATCAACACAAACCAGGAACATACTAACGTCACAAAACGCCTCCACTGGCAACTTGTTTTATTTCCAGACTCTGATGTAAAAGTTAAATACTCTCAGCCAGAGCTGCTCAACAGACGGAAGAAGAGAAAAATGCAAACAGACGCAGCCAAAAACAAACTGGGGATGATGAAACTGGTGAAAAACTGATCAACCAAGTTGATCAATTGTGTGGAGTTGGAGCAACTGTAGCATAAAGCTGCATAATCTGAATATTTCTATGACTCAACGCCCTGTGATGGTGTTACAGTCAAAGAAAGATGCAGCAGCCAGGAGCCACAGCGAGCCGCCGCCATACTCAATGAACATCATCAGGATTCTGAAACGGATCTGAAACGGATCGCTGCTTCTTTAAAACAACTCTTTCAGTAGAAAGTGTGAATAAAGCCGCAGAGAACAGAGCAATATTTCTCTGACCCGGCGTTTCCGGCCCTCCAGGCTCGCTGCATGTTTCTGTGCTTCAGTCCATCTGATTTCCATTGGTGGCTGATTAACAGGCGTTTGTTGAGCTGCAGTCAGTTGAATCAGGGACATGAAAACATGCAGGAGCCGCGAGGACCAGGCTGGGAAACGCTCCTCTAACCGTCTGTGCACCAACGTCTGACATTTCAGAAAAGGAACTTCTTCTGTTGTAAAGAATCTCTAACTCATGTCCTCATATCTATGAAATCTAAGTTGTGATGGAGCCACTTCCTGGAAAACATGATGTAAGAACGTTCTTTTCTTTTACTGAAAATCTTTCATTTTAACGAGATGTTTGATGGTTCATGTTGCAATAAATCTATTCTGAAGCAACTTCACTGCCACCGAACTGGAAATATTTAAAGAAAATACTGAGTGAAGAAGTGGGCCGGCTGCCTGGTTGTTACTCACTCTGTGCTGTAAAGGAGGCAGTGAGAAAGAAAAAAACTTTCAGGGACTTGGATTGTGTTGCATTTTGAAGTTGTATTTTTAATCATTGTTTTTGTGTTTGGCTTCAGTTATTTCACTTTTTTAATGTAAAAATCAGATTTTAACTTTTCCAACGCAAACAGCTGGCAGGAAGTCCGACATTAAACGAATAACTCTCTGTGTGGCTTCAGTGATTTGATCTACAGATACTAACTTTCAGAATAATGCGCCAAACATGTTCCTGGTGTGTTATGCAAAATGAAATTATCATCAAATTGTGATCATTTTAAAATTAATTGTTTTGTAGTTGTTTTTTTTTATTTCACAGCAAAATATTGAGACGTTTTTAAAATGATGCTTCATTTAATCAGGTTGTTCTGATTTTTTTAACACAAAGTGAATAAATAATAAATAATAATGTGACTCATTATTAGGACTCAGCAGGAAAACCAAAGAAATAAAAAGCACAAATTTCCATCAACCTGTGAACTTTCACCTTTGTGTCCGAACTCAGAGATGAAGGAGAAAAACTGCTGTCAATAAAACTTCAGAAATTATTTACAGATTTAATTTCCTGCTTCCAGGTTTTTTGCTCAAACTTCTCACCTGCCAGCAGGAACATGAAGCTCCAGAAAAGCTTTTCACCTCCAGGCTCCATCCTGAGCTTCCAGACTCTTCATCGTTCTGTCAGAAAACTGGTCAGCGACGATGAACTTCCTGTTTTCGCTCTCTTACTTCCTGCTTTATTTGTCTTTCCAGTAACTCCTCTCTGCATGGTAAATTGGGCCGACTGCAGCCCGGCTGTCAGAAGCACTCAGGTAGAAATGAGTTCCTGCGTTATGTGAAAAAACCAGGCAGGAAGTGGAAACGTTCCTGGTTTTCATCCAGCAACAGAAAGTGGAGCCATCGTTTTGTTTTTCCAACAATCAGAGCTGCTGTGTGTGTATCTAATGACAAGAATAAAAATAAATAATTATTAACCAAGCAGGTTAATAACCGATGAAAAACACTAGTTTGATATAATCCTGATGACAGAAGTTACGCTGACTCAGTATGATATAAAACAGGAGGAGAATTATAAACTTTGTATTTTTTAAGCTAAATATTAATGAAAAAGCAGAACAGGAAACTAGATGTATATTCTGTATATTTAGATATAATTGTCTTTAAACTCAGACTTTCTATTAAAATGTTTTCAGTTGCAAGAAAATCAACCAGTATGAATTGATTTTAACTGATCAAGCAGATTGATTACTGATGTTAGACCAGCCCACCTTACATCACAACCTCTTGTTAAAATAATGTAATCATGTTTAGTAATGCTAATTAAACATGTGAGCGTCTTGACAGAAACATTTAAATTATGCTGCATTTTGCCACACAGTTCATTGACTGGACATGCTAGTTTATAAAGATATTGATCTTAAATTAACATTCAGAATAGTCCAAATGTTTCTGTCAAATCAAAACTGTAATGTAAACACAGTCAGGCAGAGTAAACTGATTTTATGGTAAAACTGCCTGCCATACTGGCTGTGGTTACCGCTCAAAACACAAGATTATATGTAGAGGAAATATTAATCATTTTAGGAACTACAATGGTCTGTGTGGTGATAATATTGCAGACACTCACTGCTGTGTTGTAACATCTGCAGAAGTATGATTTATTCCAGTGAAGAGGCTGAAATGCAACAGCAGGTGTCAGTAGTGAGCCATGAAGAGTTGAACTTCCTGTTCACGCTCTCTGACTTCCTGCTGTACTTTTTTCTCTCTGCATCTTAAATTAAATTAAATTAAATCAGCCAAACCGCCTGCAGTTCAGCTTTTCTGAAAACATGATACAGAATCAGTTTTTGAGCTGATTGTTGTCAATAAAGTCTGTCTATGTGTTCAGTCTGTAGATGTGTTCAGTCTGTCTATGTGTTCAGTCTGTAGATGTGTTCAGTCTGTAGATGTGTTCAGTCTGTAGATGTGTTCAGTCTGTAGATGTGTTCAGTCTGTCGATGTGTTCAGTCTGTAGATGTGTTCAGTCTGTAGATGTGTTCAGTCTGTCGATGTGTGCAGTCTGTAGATGTGTTCAGGTCTATAGATGTGTGCAGTCTGTAGATGTGTTCAGTCTGTAGATGTGTTCAGGTCTGTAGATGTGTGCAGTCTGTAGATGTGTTCAGGTCTATAGATGTGTTCAGGCCTCAGGGTGGGACGGATCCGGAGCGCTGACTTTGTTCTGTATCTACAGTCTTAAAATAAAATCAGACTATTTTCTTGCTTTCAATAAAATCACAGATTTTTCAAATAATTATTGAATCAATAAAATAAAAGGAGCAAAAAGTTCATCTTAAAGATGCAATAAATGTGAAAAGGTTGACCCTTCTCTGCAGCAGTCAGCGTCGCATCACCTCCTCCGATGGAAACTCATGACGCTTGGAGAGGGGACAGCGGGTTGAACCGTGGACTGAATGCTGGCTGTGAGAGCGCCAGCCGGGTCAGAACCTGCTGGTGTCAGAACCTGCTGGTGTCAGAACCTGCTGGTGTCAGAACCTGCTGGTGTCAAAACCTGCTGGTGTCAGAACCTGCTGGTGTCAGAACCTGCTGGTGTCGGAGCGTTTCCACCTCCAGTCCAGCAGCAACAGGAGAGGAACAGAAACCAAACACATGAACACGTCCTGAGAACCAGAACTCAGACAAACTGAACTCCAGGGCCGACAGTTTGTGGCGTTTTCATAAACCTGACGGGTTCTGGACGTTCTCCTGCTGTGGACTCCTGAGCGAAGCAGGAACTCTGAGTTGGATCCGTTTGAGTTGGATCCGTTTTCTGCTCTTCAGCAGGAAATGCCGCCATGTGGAAACTTGCTTCAGAAAGTCAAAGGAATCCAAGCAGACTGAGTCGGGACCTGAAGATTTTTTTGTTGAAATCTCTGCAGCACGTTGAAATAGAGCCAGAACCACCTGAGCCAGTCCGACCAGCCAATCAGGAACTCAGGTGAGTCACGGCTCATCCTCCAACATCTGCACCTTTCGTCACTGACGGTTTGCTCTGCAGACAAACGGAGACGAGGAAGAATCCACCCAAAGCTCCCCAAGGTAAAACCGACAGAGAACGTCTCAACGCTGCTGCAGTGACTTTGCACCTGAATAACTCAAACCGACCAACATCTGGAGCTTAAAGGTCAGGCAAAACTGACCTTTAATTTTATCCTGCACTGTAAAAAACAAATTTTACAGGAAAACTGTGGCGGCTGATTTCCTGTGAATAATAGATTTACAGTGATTGAGTTCACAGCTGAATTATATTGATAATCTAAGTCTAGAAAAGTTACATTTGACGATAACCAGATTATAAATGTTAATTTAATCCTGCAGAATAAAGTCGTACGTTTTGTATTTTCAAAAATAACTTCAGAAAAAAACTCAAAAAACTGGAGTTTTTCCAGATCTGAATATTTCTGATTCTTACCAACATTTGCAGTTTTAACAAATACATTCGATTATTCTCACAAATAATCGCATTAAAAACAACAAAAACATTTTATTTGACAGTTTGCAAAAATTCCTGTGAATTAAACCCTTACAGAAATTTTATAGTTTTTGTGAAAATTTTACGGCCATTTTTAACAGCTGTGAATGTTGATTGATTGATTGATTGATTGATTGATTGATTGATTGATTGTTTCCTGCAGGTTTTGGCTGCATCATGTCCAGTAAAGGAAGAAACCTGGCAGAGGTGAGGAACTGCCTTCAGTCCTGCAATGGATTCAACTCAGAGCAAACCAAGAAGTTCTACGACAGCGAAGCCGAAACGTACGAACAGGTGAGACCAGAGAACATAAAAACTGTACAATTATAAAACTCGAAAGCCTGAAAACCTGAAAGCCTGAAAGCCTCCGGCTCAGGAGGAAGCAAACAGAAACCTGAACTTCTGGCATGGATTTTCATTTAAAACAATCAGTTACACATTTCTTTATTCCACTTAAAAATTTCACAAACAAATTTTTAAACAAAACATAAAAACAAAAACCAGTTTTTAAATCACCTGATGAAGTAATTCAAGAAATATTTGATTAGCATGCTACTGAGCATGCTAATGATGCTCAGTAGCATCATTAGCATGCTCAGTAGCATGCTATTGATACTCAGTAGCAGCATGCTAATGATGCTCAGTAGCAGCATGCTATTGATACTCAGTAGCAGCATGCTATTGAT
>VMRN01001024.1:0-11931 GCA_010277015.1 Poeciliopsis turrubarensis | reverse complement strand
ACACACACACACACACACACACTCTCACACACACACTCTCTCACACACACACACACACTTCAGATGAGGAGGACGTCTCCATCAGAATCAGCCCAGCAGAAGCAACAAGGAGAACAAACTTCTTGTCAGAGATGTAATGATGTCATATTTTAAATATTTTGTAATAACTGATTGAGGATTTCCTTTGGTAATATTTTTGCTCTGCTAAAATATTAATTCTCCTTTCTGCCTGCAGACTGAGACCTGGACCCATGGAGACTCTGGAGGAGCTGCAGAGATTCCCTCCCAGTTGTCATGGAGATCAGTCCCTCCAGGATTTAGGATTGTTTTTATTTGCAATAAAAATCAAATTTAGAAATATTGATATATAATTGTGTGATATTTATGCTTATCTATGACGGTAATTATAATTTTCTTTCCCTTAGTAGGACATACTGCCCCCTGCAGGTGGGAGTTAGCATCAAGGATTTTCACCATTTTCAGAAAATTCCAACAAACTTATAATAATAAATCAGCGTGAAAACACGTGAAATGATGAATCAGTGAACTGATAGAAACTGTGGGAAATTTAACTTCAACAGCTGAGTGGGGGGGCGGGGGCAAAAGGGGGCAAGAACCTGCTGCTTCCTTCCTCATCCAGTGACTCCCAGTAACCCTAACTCCGTGAAACAAGAGCCGATAGGAAGAGCCGCTGCAATTGGCTCAAACTTCTCTACCTTTCCACCATGTTGTCATGTTTCCCTCATCAGAAACAGCCCGATGACAAATCTTTTCATCTCCATGGCAACCATTCAGCTGTAAAACGTCTATGTGGACCTAGCCCCGCCTTCGAGACGCAGCTCCTCCCCCACTCAGCTCCTTCAGACTAGCCAGCAGCAATTAGCAGACAGCTGCTGAGCTCATTAGGAGCTGCTGCTGCTGGGTTAGGGTTAGGGTTAGTCATGGCTCCGCCTCCATGACTTCTTGGAGGCGGAGCTTCAGAAAGAGCAGGAGCTTCTTAAAGAGACAGAGGCCTTCAGAGCCACATGTGACTTTTACTAAACCAAAATGTTTTTGATTATGAATGAAATAGAACATTTTCATAAGTTCTTATGTAAAATCTGTTTTTAAAATTTATAAGTTTTTTAAAAAGAAACTAGTTTCAAAGTTTGCTGTCTGTCTTTCTTCATTTTACATATTCATGCCAAAAGCTCATCTCACTCAAAAAAATGTTTTCTTTTGTGAAAGAGAAACTTTTATCTTCTACAGTCTGATCATATAAATACATTTATTTTGATTTTTTTAGCTCTCATAATAAAACATTTCAAGTTATACTTGAAATGTTTAAAAATTGCTTTTGGTGGCTCAATGTGAGTTTTATTTTGTAGCATCGGGTTGAAACTGGGACGGCTGGATGTTCCAAACTGGTTTAGGAATTAAACAGATTTACCTTCAGCTTCTGGAAAATCCCATCCAGCCTGATGAGTCCGGAAGTCGACCTTCAAACATCAGGAAACAGGAGGCAGGTTAGAGGGGCGTATGCCAACATCTGACCACACAGTTAACCTACATGCTTGAACTAGGCCAAATGTTCAGCCTTCTAGCTCAACATTTTTATTTCGTTTTTTTTCCTTCAGCCTCTTAGTTTTGATCAGATCTGGAAGACTGATGGAGGTTCTCACTTTCCAGGATAAACAGTTTGGAAAATGCTGAGCAGGTCCAGGTTTTAGAAGGTCAAGAAACACGGAGAGCAGCAGAAATCCTTCAGAAAGCTTCTCCTCCTCCAGCCTGAGATTCATCAGCTGAACAATCCAAACCGTTCAGGTTCGTCTCAGTGAAGGATCTTACTGAACATGAGGTCACACAAACCTTCAGGAAACGACTTTTCTTCCTGTAGCTAAACTTCAGGCTTATGGTTTCTGAACTATTTTTGTTTTTTTAACATCTGGTGAGAATTTTATGAACCATTAGAAACATATTTGCATCAGAACATCTTCTCCCTGCTGTGACGACAAGCTGCTCTTCTTTCTGGCTTCATTTATGAATCCAAGGAAATTCCCAGATCTCCAAGCTGCTCCATTCCTGCTGCCGTCCCCCCTCCCCCACATGCTGCTGCAGCAGGACTGCTGGCCTCGGCCGGTGCAGAGGCTGCTGCCGCTCCGACTGCATTTATCACCGTCTGGCATCGCTGTAATTTCAGTGTTCAGATGCAATCGCTCCCGACTCCCTCAGGAGTAAACAATAACAAGCTCAAACACAAAAGACAAACAAGGTCTGCAGGACACACACACACACACACACACAGCAACAATAATAAACACCCACCGTCTGCTTTCTGCACTGAAACATTTCATTTCTGTCTTCATCAACATGGGAAACCTGATCTGAGCTGAAGCATCATTTTAGTTCCATTTGATCCGATTTTAAGTTTCATTTCATAACTTCTGTAAATAGTTCTTAACCTTCTATTTGTTGTCAGACACTGCCACCTGGTGGAGTCTATGAGAACAGCAACAGCATCTTAATGATGTGTAAAAAGTTTTTATTCCCTCATCAATCAATGTTTAAACGCGTCACAAAGCAGCTTGAAATTATTTCAGCAGTCTGGGGTTTTTACCCAAACTCAGCCAAAACAAATGAAACTTTTGGTTTTCTGTTGAACCAAAACTCCCATGAATCCTTTATATAAAAGATTTGAAGGTAGTGAAATATAATTTTTACGTTTTCAAACAGAAACTAAACATTCTGGAGCTGAAATGAAACAAGGATTTAAATTACATTTGATGATTTTTGAATATTTGATGTTTTCAGTTTTGCAGCACTTTAGTTTGTGTTGTAGTTTTTTGATGCTCACCCAGCCTGAGGATCCTCCTGATCACCTGATTGATTTCAGCAGCTCTGAGTTTAACGAGCTGCAGAACTGCAGAGGAACCAGGAAGACCTGGACCAGAACTGCAGGTCCGGTTCTTACACAGAAAATACTAGAACTCATCTGTGGTTCTGGTCCAATTCTGAGTAAAAAGGACCAACTTTAAATCACTTTATTCCTGAATGAAGTGATTCCTATAGAATCAGGTTGTTTGGATCCATGGCAGAATCCTGGGTTTCCAGGTTTTCCAGATCAGGATGAAACCAGCATGTTGGACTTTCATGGTTCTGGATTTTATATTTTACTTCTGTAACCATGACAACAAGACATTTTTACAAGTGCCAGGATCTGATCAGCATCTTGAAAAACACCTGAACGACTCCGTCTCTCTGACTGTAGCAAAAGCAAAGGAGGTGGATTAGCAGAGCTGCGAACAGCTGATGGAGTTACTGTAGAAAATCAGCTCCACTGCCTGGAAGTGCAGCTGCTAGCATGTTGCAACAGTCTCCAGTCAGAGGCTTGTTGGGATTTGCTGCATGCTTAACTGCTACTGGAGATTCGTCCGGCGCGCAGCATCACTACAAGAGACCCTGTGGAGAAACTTGGACCATCTGTTATAATGTTTTAAATTTCTTTGGGATGAAGCGGTTCTGATTTTATTTTATCTGATTAAAGTCATTCAGAGACAGGAAACAGATCCAGGTTCTGGTTAGAGCTTTATTGTCTCCACATATTTTACAAACAGAAGCAGAAATTTTCATTAGACTCAAAACAAACATCAAGTCTGCAGTGATGGAACAGAATCCACTCCCGGTCCAGTCCGGAACAGGAACCACGATCCGGCCCAGTTTATCTGCAGACAGAACAGAGCCATCAGAACCAACCAGAATCTGAGCAGAAGCTACTTCCTACTGCTACAGCTAGCTGCTAATGCTAGCCTAGCACCACACCGCGACGCCACGTTACCTCCTGTTAGTCCCTGAGTTCAGCAGGAAGAGCAGAGAACAGTTAGACATGCAGGAGGAGGAGATGAACAGGAAGTGAAGACCAAACAGAAAATGATGAAAAGAAACAGGAAGTGACAAAGAGGAGCAGGAAGTGAAGACCAAACAGGAAGTGATGAAAAGGAACAGGAAGTGATGAAGAGAAGCAGGAAGTGATAAAGCGTGAACAGAAAGTGATGAAGAGGAACAGAAAGTGAAGAAGACTGAACAGGAAGTGATGAAGAGCAGACTTACAGGGCTGCAGCTCCAGAGATGATCTCGATGAGCTCCTTGGTGATGACGGCCTGCCGGGTCCGGTTGAAGGTCAATGTCAACTTATCGATCATCTCAGCTGGAGCAAAACAGAAAACATGGAGTCAGAGTGGAGGACGGACCGGATTGGACCGGACCAGAAAACATCCCACTCCATTAGATGATGGATGACAGACAAGTTGTCTGTTTTCCAGCCACAGCCTTCTCCCCTGTAGCTGTTTCCATGACAACTCCTCCTTAAATCTGTCCAGGTTTTGTTGAAGTTGCAGCATCACCTGACCCTCACAGAAGCCAGACTTTTATTTTGAAGAGCCAATGTTATCTCCATGTTGTAAACCAGCCTGTGGTTCAGAACTCTTTGGACCTTAAAACTTTGACTGGCCATCTTTCAGTTTTTTATGCAATAATTACATTTAGTTTCCATAACAGAATGATACTACAAGGACAAATTGTTTTTATTTACATTATGTTTCTTGCTCTGAGGCTGGAAAATGTTTGCAAATATCAATTAATTATGAGAAAGAAGTCAAATATTTAAACCTAAAAATAAAGTTATGAAACAACACGTTTCCAGTATTAAAAATGATGAGCAGGTTTTCAGATGTAATGTTGGTAGAAACGGCGCTTTGGATTGCAAATGTTAAGACATTGGGTCAGAACCAGTACAGTAGTAACTGGAGAGAAACCCACTGGGACTCAAACCCTCAACCTTCCTGCTACAAGGCAAGGAGGGAGACAATTTCATCATTTAATTTAAAATGTGGAATCTGCTTTGGAAATCATCTAGTCTAGGTTTTACTTTGAAAGATCGTAATAATCCTGTGATCCAGATTTTTTTTCCTTGCCTCATCTATGACATATTTTGCCTCTAATCTTTCTAATCACAGCTCATATCAGTTTGGTTCAGCAGAGTGCTTAGTTTCCTAACGTCCTAGTTCAATCATCCAGAGGTGTGGCCTTACAGGCGTTCTTGCTGGCGCTGTCCATGGCCGTCATCCTGGCGCTCTGCTCGCTGGTGGACGATTCCTTCAGCGCCAGATAGAGAACGTTCACCAGAGCAAACTCCTGGTAATTCCTCAGAACGTCGGCGTCGATGTCGTCATAGATCCCCAAGTTCTCTGTCAGGAGACCAGACGGTATCAGAACCCAACAGAACCCAAACAGAACCCCTACAGCACCGGGGCCAGTCGGCAGAGCGCGGGCCAGTACCTGAGGAAGCCACCGTGTCGATGGAGAACACGGGTTTCTGGTCCGTCTTGTAGGAGATAACGGACCTGCAGGAGCAGAACAGGTTCTGGATGAAAACATTGATCAGTTATTGAAAACAATCAGCAACAAACTCAGGAACAGAATAACCGCTAACCGGAGCAAACAGCCAAAATATTCAGAATTAAGAGAAAAAAAGTACAAATAAAGAAATATGTCATTTGTATCCAAGATAAACAAGAAACGTGTTTTTCTGTAAATGTTTCAGCAACGACTCATGTGGCTGTTTATATTCAGCAGGTTTAGAATTACTAAAGGAGGCAATAAAATGTTTCTCATTTAAAAATGAAAATTAATATTTAAATAACTATCTCTACATTATATAAAAAAGACTAGAAAAAATAATTAATGAAAATTTGTCCTCTCAAAGACAATCAATTGTAATATTTTAAAGAATATGAAAAACTGGAAAACATTTTAAATATCCAGAATAAAAATAACAATCAAAACCAAACAACAGAAACCAGAAATAAAACAGATTATGAAACACAAATATAGATCACAAGAACCGGCGCTATGGATCTCATTTTGATGCGTCACATGATTTAATGCTTTCACTGACGGCAGGCGTTCTGGGCCGGGTCGGTACCTGAATCTGTTGAAGATGATGGATCCCTGGTCGAACTCGTACCCAGAGTTCAGCAGCTCGGCCGCGATCACAGAGGCGTCGCCGAAGTTGGGCGGCTTACGGCCGACCTCCTTACAGTTCAGCAGGATGTGCTTCCCGTGAGTTCTGACGAAGAGAAGGTCGGCCAGAGGTCAGGCAGAGATCCATCAGAACCTCCAGGCCCGGTTCTGCAGCGGCTCTCACCTGTACAGCAGGCCCCTCAGCTTGTCTCCCACGTTGATCACCATCACCTCCTTGCCGGCGCCGGTCAGGTTGGCGATCTCGCTCTTGATGGTCTTGGCTACACCGGAGTGGATGGCGCCGCAGAGGCCACGGTCAGAGGTCACGCCTACGATCAGGTGCTTGGAGGCCTTGTCCTCGGGGGCCTTGATGTCGGCCTTCTCATACAGAGCTGCAGGAGCAGAAGAAGAAACACTCTGAGTCTAGGCCGAGTCCGTTCGGACCGGAACCGAGTTGAGATGGCGTACCGAGAGCGCCGGTGCCGTAGACCCGGGCCGGCTTCAGCTGCCGCTCAGCACGAGCGTACTTGGCTGCGGCTACCATCTTCATGGACTTGGTAATTTTCTGGATGTTCTTGATGGACTTCAACCGAATTGTGACTAAAAAAAAATAGTCAGTCAGATCCGTCACCATGACAACAACAGATTGATGCAATAATTAAAAATTAGATCTGCAGTTTGAAATCAATTTATATTATTTGTTAATTAACATAAAAAATGTAAATTAAAGTAAGTTCTTTTGATGAATTTGTTGGCTCCAGACACTAAACATTTGGGCGCATCAGTCCTACTCCAGAATAAACGAACCAAAACTTGACATCAAGTCTTGACATTTATGAATTTTAATATAAAACCTGAATATTCAGCAGGCTGTAATCCAAAAATGATAAACAACTAGACTGAGGTGGCTAGCTCTGTTAGCATAGAGATGAAAATGAACTTTATAAAGAAACTGATGGATCCAGCTAGTGGGATGCAGAGGAAAGGAATCTAGAAAAGCAACAATTTGTTGGTAAAGTGCCTACAAAACGCAGCTTTGAAAAGTATTTATTTTACTGGATATAATTACAGGTTAGATGCTTCAACCATTTCCAATTCAAACTTCAGCAAAACAGAATTTAATATGACATGTGCATAACTAAAATAATACAAAATTTTCATTTTTAATCATCTATCAAAATAATAAAAAAAACAAAACAATCCACAATAGTCATGATATAAAATGTAAAAATTTCAATGTATAAATAAAAAAAAAGTGCCATTTGCAGATGAAATTACAGGCCGAGATAACCGCTAGTTTTACTAATTTATGCAGGGCCGACGCCAGAATCTACTGATTTCAATAAATCTATCATGAAATAAATCAAACTCCGATATGAAACTTCTCCAAAATAATCAACATAGAACAACGTTGGCCTCCACCAGCGGAAACATTTATAGAAAGTGTCCCTGGGGCAAAGCATTTCCCCACACTCTGTTTAAAAGAGAACTCAAATTAAACTGATTATACTCAGATTTATCAGATTTTTGTATTTTAAAAACATTTCCCGCAGTTTAAGGGGATTACTCACTGTCCTTCAGGGTAGCCATGTTCCTGACCTGCCCACTGTGGAAACAAACACCGTCAACAGTTATTGTTTAGCAAGTATAACATAATAATGAGCTCATTATGACGTTAACACGAGATAAAAGTGGCTGTTCAAGTTTTAACGTTCAGGACGACTGCGTTAGCATTAGCCTCAGTTCCATTCATTAGCTGCGGCCTACAGGTTAGCGCGTCCTTCCGCTCAATAACTCCCCGTTTCACGCTTCTTGCAACCCGGACTGACTTCAGCTTCATGTTTTCTTCAACGACACACATAGAGCAGAAAACAATAAAGACATTAGAGACTTAAACAGGCTCACCATTGTGGGGAGAACACCAACGCGCTGGTCCTGGCGAACATCCTTACCGCTATGAAGGTCAGACAGGCAGGACTGCGCATGCGTAAAGTTGAATCAAGATGGACTAACGCTGCCTTCAGGGGCAGATGAAAATGTTGGTGAAATTAATTTTAGCACAGTGGTGTTGATGAGTGAAATGCTCTTTTTAAATTAAGTTAAATATTTACTCTGTTTCTATCAGAAAATAAGTTTTTGAAATCTGACACGAGGAAGTGGAAGAAAATAATGGTTATTATTTATTTTCATTTTATTATTTTTTATTACCATTATCCATATTATGGCACACAAGGTCAACAAAGTGACTTTTTCATTCAGTTAATTCGATTCAAAAAATACTTTAGATGTAGTGTCAACAAGTTAGAATTTCTGTGAGTCTAATTTAACATCATTACCATTATCCCAGGCTGCTAGATTGAAAATGATAAATTCCAGAGCTTATGAATGCGGCACCAGTCGTCTCGCGAGTTTTCCAGTTCTTCGAGAGGTAATGGCGGCTAGTTTCCTGTGTTGTAGCGCTGTTGTCCTATTTTCAGCGGTGTAACGTCTGTATTTGGTCGTTTGAAAGGTGGTCGCCATGGGAAAAGCGGATTTCCTGTCTCCTAAGGCGATTAGCAACCGAATCAAGTCCAAAGGTCTCCAGAAGCTGAGATGGTACTGCCAGATGTGTCAGAAACAGTGTCGAGACGAGGTGAGAGTTTAATTAGCTTCATAGGAGTTGGTGTGTGATGCGTTAACTCCCAGCTGCTGCTGCTCTGACTTTAAACATGAACTGTTCTGTTTGTGAGACAGAATGGCTTCAAGTGTCACTGCATGTCCGAGTCCCACCAGAGGCAACTGTTGCTGGCCTCAGAGAACCCCACCAAGTTCATGGACTACTTCTCCGAGTGAGTCCGTCACCATGGCAACGCCGCAGCGTCCGCTGCTGCAGGTCTGTTTAACGGTGTCGTTTCTCCACAGTGAGTTCAAAAGTGACTTCCTGGAGCTGCTCAGAAGACGCTTCGGTGAGAAACTCACAGATGTTCTCAGAGATACCGAAGTGTTTTTGATTGGTCCGTTCTAACTGTTCTGATTGGTCCGTCCTTCCGCGCTCTGGTTTACAGGAACCAAGAGAGTCCACAACAACATTGTCTACAACGAGTACATCAGCCACAGAGAACACGTTCACATGAACTCCACCCAGTGGGAAACCCTCACTGACTTCACCAAGTGGCTCGGCAGGAAAGGTAACCGGTTCCTGCTTTGGTTCCGGGTCCGTACGGCTTCATGTCCCACTAACCTGTTTGGGTCGCCGGCAGGTTTGTGTAAAGTAGACGAGACTCCTAAGGGTTGGTACATCCAGTACGTGGACCGCGACCCGGAAACCATCCGGCGCCAGGAGGAGCAGGCCAGGAAGAAGAAGCAGGAACTGGATGACGAGGAGAGGAGCGCCAAGTTCATCCAGGAACAGGTCCGAAGAGGGATGGACGGGAAGGAAGCTGAGGTGAGTTCTGACTGGCCCAAACCCAAATGGATGAACAGAACCAAAGCTGCGGAGTTCATCCTTCCCTCCTCTGTTTCCCCTGCAGGCCCAGCCCGTTTACACAGAACTCAAACGTGAGAGTGAAGAAGAGAAAGGTTGGTGTTTGTTCTGCAGGGCGATGCAGGCCTGAACCGGGCCTAAGACAGAACCTGATGTCTTCCTGCTTTTCTCTTCCAGTTGCTTTCAACCTGAGCGCTCCGGTGGCAAGCTCGTCCAAGTCCAGGTATGATGCCCACCGAGCCGTCATGGCTGCCTCTGCCCAGCTTCCTGTCCTCTAACCCACCCTTTGACCTCTTCCAGCTCGGTTCTGGCCGCCAGCTCGGTTCTGGGCGCCAGCTCGGTTCTGGGCGCCAGCTCGGTTCTGGGCGCTCTGAAAGCTCCAGCATCCTCGTCCTCAGTCAAACGGAAAGAAGCGCCATCCGGTTCCGACTCCAGAGGGGAGAAGAAGAAGAAATCGGCTCTGGAGGAGATCATGGAGGTTCTGGTGGTTGTTTGGTTTCCACTGATGATGATGATGATGATGATGATGATGAAGATTGTGATCGTCTTCTCTGCAGATAGAGGAGAAGAAGAAGAAGAAGAGGCAGTCCTCGGCCGTCAGGACGGATTACTGGCTGCATCCCAACATCGTCGTCAAGATCGTCACCAAGAAGCTGGGAGAGAAGTACCACAAGAAGAAGGCCGTCGTCATGGTAACCGCTGGGCGATAAATCAGTTTTATCGCTTAATTAAAATCTTTGGTTTTTACAGAATCTGGATTTTTTTCTCTCCTCTGGTTCCCACAGATCATAGTGATGTCATGGCGGCCATCTTGGTTGACAAGATGTTTATTTAGAGTTTGGATTCAATACGACTTTACGGCGAATATTAAGGCCATACTGCAAATGTTTTCAGTTATGAGAATAAAGTCTTAAAGTAGTAATTTTACTACAACTCTTATACAAAAAACAACATTAAAATGAGGAATGTTTATCTTCTGTGAAGTTACATTTGGTTATACAGATAAGAAAATAACACTTTTAACACTTTATTCTCAGCAGCAGAACTTTGAAATAAATTCAGTCGTGTGCGCAACAATTGTTTCAAAGAAAAACCAGACAGTTGCAACAATCATATCAGATCTTGAATTTTTAAGCATTTTTAAGACTTTCCTCTGGTAAAAGTTGTCTTAATTCTGCTATCATAACTGTATTCTCATAATTATGACTGAAATGAAAGCAACGTTTTAAACATTTTCTGTCATTTGAAACTTCATTTTTAGAAAACCAAATTAAAATCTGATCTTGGGGGAAATAAATCTGTTGTGTTTTCTGATTCCTGCGGATCTCGCCCGTCTGCAGGAGGTGAAGGAGAAATACGGCGCCGTGGTGAAGATGATCGACTCCGGCGACAAACTGAAGCTGGACCAGAACCACCTGCAGACGGTCATCCCTGCTCCAGGTCAGCTGCCGCCTCCAGCCCAGCAGGTTCTGCTCAAATGATTCCAGGTTCTGACGTCTGGCCTCCTGCAGGGAAACGGGTTCTGATCCTGAACGGGCCGTACCGGGACACCGAGGCGCTGCTGGAAGGGATCGACGAAAAGAAGTTCAGCGCCACGCTAATGCTGGACTCCGTAGGTTCCCCTCTTCCTTACCCAGAGCTGGATTACGGTCACGTGTTTCATAGACAATAAATCAATATTATGAATCACTACAGACACATGATCAATATCTGTAGATAATACGTCTGATAGAATATACAATAATTTCACTGAACTCTGGTCCAGAACCAGAACTAAAAAAGGTTGGTGGGATCAACTAACTCGCTCGCTCCCTGGTTGCCTAGCAACTCCTACTCTGGTTGCCTAGCAACAGTCTGTAGGTGACTTTAGCAGCAGCAGATTAAAGTATAGAAAATATTTAAACCTCCAGAGATTATGAGATAAATTGTCTCCTCATCTGTAGTAAAACCATCTGAACTAGAAGTTCTGTTTTCTGTAATTGTGGATTATGATGACAACTATTATATTTTTTAAGGTTAATGTTTGTGTTGTGTCCCCAGGGGCCACAGAAAGGGGACATGGTGGACATCGCCTATGAAGACTTTTCCAAACTGGCCTGAACCGGGACGCTGGTCATGCTGCGGGACTCTACTGTGTCAGAGTTTATTCCCAGATCTGTACAGAAACAATCAGGAAGAAATGTTTGGTGGAATTATTTTAATTTTTTAACATTAATGGTTAAAAATGTACATTTTGTTCTCATAAAGTCGGTAAGTTTCTCTGTGTGTTCTGTGGAAAATGATTATAAATGAGAGTGGAGAAACTGATTACACCGTCGGAAGAAAGCTGTTCAGATCCGGCATTATGTAGTCGTCATAGCGACCGTCGATGAATCCTTTGCCGCTGTTGTGGACGAACCAGCAGTAGACGTTGGAACCACGTTTCCTGTCATGTCTGAAGTCCTTCTGCCAGCCTCTGAAACACACAGAGT
>VMRN01001023.1:0-11948 GCA_010277015.1 Poeciliopsis turrubarensis | reverse complement strand
TGTTGTGGATACTGTAGTGGGAGTTCTGGTTGTGGTTGGATGTGTTACATTTGATGTTGTTGTGGATTCTGTTGGTCCAGTGATTATAGTTGTGGTTGTTGGTGTTGTAGTGGTTGGTGTTTCAGTTGTAGTGGTAGATTGTGTTGGTGTTGTGGTTACTGTAGTGGGAGTTGTGGTTGTAGTGGGAGATGTTAATGTAGATGGTGTTGTGGATTCTGTTGGTCCAGTGGTGGTAGTTGTGGTTGTTGGTGTTGTAGTTGGTGTTTCAGTTGTAGTGGTAGATTGTGTTGGTGATTCCGTGGTGGTAGGTGGAATTGGTGATATAATTTGCGTACATCCTGGTTTACAGTGGTTCAATTCATCATCAAAAACTTTTGCGTAGTCTGGGCAATGTGGGTAACAACCTGCAAAATTGTATCAAACTTCGTAAGCATTTTGTATTATAATATAGTAATATGTTAAACATTGCTTTCACAAGAAATACAAATGCTTTTATTTTTTTGTTGTGTTAAATAATTTTGCTCACAATAATTTTTTATTTTCATTATAGAGTCAGCAAAATGGGTAGCTTGAATTAATAAATTTTTAATCATTGTTATTTGTGATTTCAGAAGGTCTTAAATCACAACTTACCTTCAAGCTTTGGAACATGTAGGAAATAATTTGAACAAGTCTGGTATGACTCTGGAGTCCCAGGATGGTAGTGCCATAAGCAGTCATGTTTATTGTAGTAATCACAAAACACAGCTAAAAATGAAGTGTAGAAACAATGCTTAAAAACCTGTCAACGTAAAGCATGATTTAAAAAACAAAAAATACAGTATCATCTCATAAATTATTAACATTTGTTATTAGAGTATTTTGTGTTTCTCCGTTCCTTTTTCAATATTTTTACAGACCATAGATATGTTTGTTTTTAGAGTTTGTTCCCACTTCATTATTGACTCAATTGCTAATAAAAATTAAAGCAACCATACTTTTGTTCAGTAATATTTATTGTTTTTTTTAATATAACTATGCTTAAGTTATCTGTCCAGTAACAGTTTATTTCTTTATTAAGTATCAAACAAACTTAAAAAAAGTGCAAGAAGATATTGTTTACTTACGACAGATTTCTGGAGTTCTCCATGAAATCAAAACATGAGCTTCATTGCAAGCTTGAGCATAAGCTGCAACAGCTGAACAGAAACACTCACAGTCCCCTCCAGTGTCACAGGCACATGTGTCTTTCACACAGTTTTCATAGAACAGACGAGGCTCTACCTGTTTAAGCATGCAAAATTATGGATTGTTTTGGTACTTTTAGTGCAAAATCTTCACTGCACTCACAACCGCTGTACTACCTTGGAGTGGCATTCTTTGAATGTGTCTCCATTTAAGATGTTGCACTTCATTTTTGCCCAATGGTCTCGATGAGGTGCTTTTTCACAAGCGTCAACAAGCTTATCCACATCCGAGCAAGAGCTGTCCCCTTTCCAACTGTTTGCAAACTCTAATGGGCTGCTCACTACCAACCCACTCTGGGTGGTGAAGTCGTTCTCTCCATTGCCATCAAAATTTCCACACAGGCCACACACTTCACCCTGCACAAATACAAACAAGTCAGTCATTGCCAAATCTTATACCATGTTTTCATATGAGCCTCAACAATGCCAAGTTTGAAGTTTGTTCTCATAATTAACTGCTGAGACTCACCATGAATTGTGATTCCAGCTTGATAACAAAATATGTTTTGCGATCCCAAATTACAGTCAGACCGATTTTAGAAGCTAGCACAATGTAAAAGCCCAGGTTTGTTATTCGATAATCTATTTTTGTGCCATTTTCCAAAACTTCTTCTTTATACGTTCCATCTGAGAAGATGATCACAGCTCTCTGAAATATAAAGAATATTTAACTTTTGTAAAAAATAAAACAAAAAAAAACATTTTTTCAATATTTTTAGTATTATTTGATTTCGTATCATCTGTTTTGATACCTAAATCTACTTGAAGGAGTTGTACAGTTTGGAGAAAACGTTTTGTGTTTTTGCATTTTGCCTTACCCCAAGCTGAATTCTGACAGTTTTGGAACATGTTGTCCCTGTGGATCCACATGGTTCATCTTCTGTGATGACTTCAATGTCACTCTCTGCTGTTTTATTTAAACAATTATTCTGAACAAAAATAGGTCATGTAAGTTGTTTTCAAGAGAACAGATAATGAACAAATAATAAATAAATTAATTAAACCACACAAACTAAGAATACTACACACATAAATTGCTCCTCAAAAGAACATATTTATGTGGCTGCCTATGCAAATGCATTATCTTCAGGAAAAATAGATATTTAGTTTTAAGCTTATACCTAAATTATCATTTCAAACACAAATATCTGCTTGATTCTTAGACTTTACCTTTTCTTAAACTAATTTGTTGATGTGCACAATGTAGTGAGTCATCTTTTACGAACGAAGATCCAGGGTCTGATAGCCAGTGTCTGTATTTTACCAAGTAATCTCCTTTCAGTTGCTGTGTCATAATATTTTCATAATTCATTCATTAAATAATCCCACATAAATCCTTATAATCAGAGCCCAGCTGCAGACAAATGATTTTTAAAAGTGTTTTTGCATTAACTTACCTTGATAGCAACATAAGAACAATGTCCTTGAAACTCATATTGTCGCATGTCAAATGTTCTGTGATGTCCACTTCCATAAATAATGCAGCTCTGCGAACAATTGTTCATTGTGCATATCCACTTTCCATCTCTGCAAGTACTAAATATATAATAAATGTATAGAATTAAGCAGAATTATTAAATGCATCAAATTCAAACTTTAAATGTTCAACAGAAAATTGTTTTTAGTCCAGAACAAAATGCTGCACAAGTAGTATATTTATTTACCAGAGGTTACAATCTTGATGAACTGTCCCTTCAGGCTTATAGAATTTGCCATTGTGCTGGCATGGACATTCACTTTCATTTTTTACACAGGAGCCTTCGCCATCATCAAGCTGGTCAGGAGGACACATGCAGCCGGATACACATTCTGGTGCATCCTGGGAAGAGAAGATATATAAAGTTATTCAAAAGTACTGAGAAATAGTTGACATCTTTCACTGTAAACATTAACCCTTTCAAGCATGAATTACGACCCTTTGTATCAGGATTTTCTCAAGGTATAAAATAAGTAGATTTTCTTTTTTTTTTCTTTAGGTGATCAATTGTAATTTTCTCCAAATACAAAGTTGTTATTTGAAAAATACATCAGTTGTATTGTTCTTTAGGGGTTATCTGATGTCACAATATTTCTTTTTCCTGCAACAGTCGTCTACTGTAGCAGGAGGGACAGGGTCGGTTAACATGCTTTTTTGTCTGTCGGCCATATTGAATTGAACAAAAATAATTTCTTGCATTTGCAGCTGATGCAAATGCAACATTGATCTAATGCATCAATGTTTTATGATGCATTAGAGTTCAGTGGTCTGTGTGTATTTATAACATATAAATCAAAAAGAAGCACAATAAAATGGCTTTTAGATAGCTGTCCACTGTAGAGACCGCGATGCATGAAAGAGTTTATTTGTTGGGTGATATCAGGCGTTCTGATCCTCATCAAACATTAACAAGACAAAAACTCACACAAATATTGTCAATCAGATTCATGCAACTTCTAGCACATTGTGGTCCAAGGGTTTTGTCGCTTGTCGAAGAGCAGTTGAAGTACACTTTTGAAGGAGGACATGCTGTGCAAAAAGAATGTACTTGTTCACATGTCACAAGATTACACCAGTACCAGTCCTATGGGAAAGCAAGGAAATGAATGGCCCAGTGACTTACCCAAGGACTGGTTTTTCCGGGGATGGCAGTGAAGCATTCCATTGTCGCACACACTTGGGGAAAGCATTGAAAGATTTACAATGAAACAGATATGTGGCATCAATGCTAGTTACTGGGAGAAAAAAGCCCGCCAGTAACCGTATTATTTAAGGTTTCTTCTGACTCACCAGTGCTCAGAATCGATGGCAAGAGACGTTCCTGCTTCAATAAATTGTCCTTTATGGGAACAGGAACATTCTTCTTTTGGTACACAAATGTCTTTTTCATTCAGATAGAGACCATCGGGGCAGAAACAGCCAACCACAGGCAAGAAATTTGAAGTGCAGCTCTGCTGATCTGAGCTCAGTGAACTACAGGTCAGCTGGCATCTGCGGTGGTTGTAAGTGAAGATCTGAGTTGATGGACAGCTCTTTGTGTGTTTCTCTGTTTTGTGGATATATGGGAAAATTATCTAGCTGTTACAAGACTTATATATGGCAATTAATGTGTTGTCATGAAACTTAAAGACACATTACCACATTCGTTTCCAAAATCGGTCACAAACTTTCCCTTTGCTGCACAAGCTCGACCATAAGAGGTGAAGACGGCACATAAGCAGTCATCACTTTTCTCACAGTTGCAGGTGGAATAAAGACAGCGCTGCAGAAAAATGGACACTTTAAGAAAATTATAGTCCAGTAAAACAGAATTAAACTCTGAAAGAAGAGGTTGTTGTTGTACCTTGTAGTAATAGTCAGGATTCACCGCTGAATGGCAATTTGCAAATGTACCATTGGAATTTCTGAGCGCTTCGCACCAGTGTCTGGCATAATTCTCTACAATTAAATGGAAAATTATTTTTACACTTCCAAATTAAATATATATACTCACAAAGCAACAAAAGTAAAGCTTTACTATTAAATAGAATACCACAATGGGTTTCATTTGATTGGAAAAAAAAAAAAATTTTAAATTTTTTTTTTTTTTTTTCCAATTTTCATGTTGTCGGAACATGGGTCTTCAAGTTCTTTGCATGTGTCTGGACATGTTGGGTCGGCCTTCCAAGAATTACCAAAAGTTACAGCAGTTCCTTCTAGGCTCCCTTGAGGAGTCATCATATCATCATTCAAAGCCATGTTGTAGTTTCCACATAAACCTGAGGAACATGTTCAGAACAACAACTGCTTTGTCTCTGAAATATGCAAACTGCAGGAAAATGTCTTTGTTTTTTGTCTTGAACATATGATTCTTGAAGTTTTTCATGTGTTTCGGGCTGCTTTACCTCTATACTTTTTTAATTTAACAATAATTTTTCAAATGTACAACATTGTCATGAATGGCATGTTTTTCATACAGCTAAAAAAATTAATGTACTTTTTTTTTGTCGTTTTTTTAGCTGTATGAAAAACATACCATTTAATTAGTCTATGTTTTTGACAGATTGACGAACAGATAAAGTATATTCTAGTTCACATATATTAATGTTAAGGCCCGGGGCGCCACATCCAGCCCACCAATACTTTTGAAGTGGGACACATAAACAATATAACAGTAGTTTGGAAACATATAATTTTTATCAATCAAATCTGTTCTTATCTGCACTGCCAAATTACATCACTGTGAAAAGATGCTTGATATTACTAGACCTGAAAAGAAGGATAGCGGTGCATCAAAAAGGATGGAAACAAAGGAAGAAATGACAAAAGTAAGGAAAGAAGAAAAAAGGATAGAAGGACAGAAGATAAGGTTAGAAAGGAAATGAGACAAGGGAAGGAAGGATAGACCCAAGAAGGTAAGAAGCATGGTCACAAGAAAGTAAACAAGGAAAGAACAAAGATAGGACAGAGGCAGAAAAGGAAGAAGGGGCACAAGAGAAAAAAATTATGAAATGTGAGAGAACGAATACAGTCTGCAAATGCAAATATTTTTCCATCCTTCTATTTTTTTCCATACTTTCCCACAATCTTAAAACACTGAAATTAAAGTTGACTAAATTAAAGGAAAACATTAAACTCACCACGTGTCTTTTCTTTGTAGCTGCTTTCCAGACTGATGTAGGCTTGAATAACAGGAGCACGCTGGATCTGAATTTGGAGGCCGAACTTGGCGTTGAGCAAGATGTGAAAGGATGAAGCATGAAATATTCTGATGTCGCCTGTAAATAATGTCAGAAAAGTCACCTGGTGTTACACAAATAGGAACTCCATTACTGAAAAAATGAGCTCAATTAAAGTTTGCTTCTTGTCAGACTCACCTGAGTAATATGGCAAACTGATGTCCTCCATATTCTGTTGAACTTTTCCCTCAGATGTAAACATTAGTACCTGTAGAAAGACAAAACCAATTATGAGTGATCTCTAGGTACTGAGAACGTAAATACTAACATCTGTAATTTTACTTACATTGTCTGTGCCCAGATGGATTTTAAGAGCCTTTAGACAAATATCAGACTTTTTTTCTCCACATTGTCCCAATTGGGCCCGAATAGTAAAGTTTGGACTTACTCCATCCTGAAATATATAAAACATTTGAGCACAGGGAACTCTTCACTTTTGTCTGCTTTGTATCAGCAATTAGAAAATGATTCATTATTTACCTTGCTCTCCACCTTGGCCAGAGTATAAAGACAATTTCCATGAAAGGTATAGGTTGCACCATCAAATGTTGTGAAATGTAAACCTTCCTCTACTGCACATGTCGCCGGGGTCTCGAAAGAATCGCACTCCCACTTCCCCTCTGAACAAGTACTGAAAAATACATATCTGTATTACACTTTCTAAGTATATAGACCAGCACAAATCAGGACATTATTGTGAAATGGAAGAAAAATCACAGTTTAAAAATTTTGTACAGGTAACAAACCTACATAGCTTTCATATAGAAAACTCTTTACATCATACTGAATGCACCATTTCCACTTGATGGATATATATACATGTAAAATGTTCCAACTTTACTTTTGAATTATGTGATAAATTCTACAAGTTTTTATACATTTCTAAATTATGTAATTTTGCCTTGGTTTATTGTTTGAAATATCAAGAAAATACATTGACATATTGTCTTGATTTTTATGAAATTTTACCAGTATTGTAACAAAAAGGATACATTTACCAACATGAAGACTTTCCGTAAACATCTTGAAACATACCAGTTTGTATTTTCTTGACGGTACACCTCTCCAGAGTTGTAGATTTTGTCGTGCTTGCACTGACACTCAGACCGAGAGATGCAGCCCCTCTCAGAAATATCATCAAACACCGTTCCTGAGAGAAAAACAGTTTCATTGTGTGAAGGTGAATTAACAGTGGCAGATAATACAATTTAAATGTAAAGAGAACTAACCGGGAGGACAAAAGCAGCCATCTGTTTTATGGTCCTCACACACTAATCTTGTGTCCTGATGTGTGCAAGTATCCATGCAAGGAAAAGCACTTTCTTCATAGTTCATGTTGTAGGGACACTGTTTACCTGTGAAGATAAATGGTGCCATAAATAATGAGCAGTAATAACTCATAGAATCATTTGGGCAAAATTTCAAGTAAGAACAATATGTTAACATTTCATGGCTCCAAGAACCTCCTGCATTAAATTACATACATAAAACAAAAAATAAAGAGACAAACAAGAATCATACCACAGAAATCAGGTCTCCTCCAGTTGGGTGGCTGTCCTCCTGCGTGCGAACACTGACGAGAAAACTCAGACATTGTGCTGCAGACACATAAGTCACTGCTGCCGTTGTCACAGGCACACATGTCTACCACACATGCCTTGATGAAAGCTTCAGCACCAATCAGGCTGGCGCATGAACTCCAGGAATCCCCTTCAAACATTTGTTCACAGATGGTTTGCTGTAGTGAGGAAAAATGATGGAAATTGAAAAGTCACCATGTTACTATTTAACATTTTTAGTGGAAAACTGAGTGAGTTAAACTTACAAATGCTTTGCATGAAAGTGACACATTTGTCTTTGATTCATCATCTTCCACACGAGGGTCTTTGCATTCATCATTTGGCAGATGGACTCTGTGTTTGATTCCAAACTCATTGGGAGTCATTTTAAAACCTGATTATGAAGGTGAAGTAAAGAACATTAAAGATATGACTGATTTTATTTTATTTTCTCATACATTTTACACTTTATTGAATTACATACCATTATTCATGAACTCATCATAGACAGGAACGCCATTGAAATCTCCACAAAGGCCACAAGTTTGGTTCTTGTATCTGTCTGAAACTTCCACCTGAAGCACAAAACAAAGAGGATCACGTTTCAAACTTTTTTAGTCTATACCAGAGAGAAGAGGTCAGTCTTTGTTCTTTTACAGTGGCTATAATGTTCAAAAGTGCTAAAAGTTACAGTTACGTTAAAGTCCAATATTTCCAACAATCTAAACTGCTTTTATCATCTCATAATTTCCTCTCACCAGAGATTTATTGTATCTCCAATTTTGTCATCCAACATAGAGAACGCTAATGTATTCATTTTAAGCCTGACCTCTATATGTAATCAGTCAGTCGATGTGATTTATTGATTTGGAAAAAACAAAAGATTTACTCGAAGGATGGCAGAAACAAAAAGATGTATACCATGACTGCATCTTCACGGTTCCACATGACAGTAATGCCGACTTTGGTAGCTCGAAGCCTGATGTAAAATGCATTTTCTTCCACCTTTACTCCCCCACTGAAGTGTGGCAGAGTGACTCTGATAAAAGAGAATAAAAGTTTTAAGGTGTAAATGACAAACACAATGTAAAAATATCTTAATTAGTGTATATTTGTTGCATGTGTGTGTTTTACTTACGGATTCTCATTTTCAGTGACCTCAGTCTTGGTGAGGATGAATGTATTTTCAGAAATGGTGACCACAACATAACTCACTGTGATATTTCCATCATTTTCTTCTCGTCTAATGTTCACAGAAAACTTCTTCTCGGATTCGCGGCAGTCTTTGACCAGATTGTACTCACACAGGCCAGGAAACTGGAACGCATCACCATCAAAGGTCTTAAAGTGCTGCGTGCCCCAAGTGCTGCAGATGTTGTTGACATGGTTGTAAGCTAGAACAGTAAAAGACAAAAAAAAAAAAAAAGAAGAAAAGACAGTTATTTCTTTATGACTACACATTAAGTTTGAAACAATAATCGTTTGGAAAGAGAGATTTAAAATGCTAGCACTTATTGGACATGATTCACAAGCAACATATAATGAATTTCAGAGACAGCAGTCAGATTTTAAAAAAATGTCAGTCTTACCCAGTGTGGCCTGGATTTCAATAGCAAAACTGAAGAAACACAACCACACCACAGTCCACTTCATGCTTGCCACTGCGAGCTTGTTGTGTCAAAGCAGAAAATAGTGAGGCTGAGGCAGAGGCCCTTTTATATATTAATAATGCCTATTGTTTTGATAACACCTTTTGATGACTGCTGGTGAGATGCCAAGATGATAAATATTGTCAGTATGGTCATCTGATCTTATCACAAAGGCTGCATTGTCTTAATCAAACATGAAGCTCCTTGTCACTCATCTCGTCCAAAATTATGTTGACACAGTCTCCAGCAGAGCGAATGAGTCAAAAGTCTTTAATGATTTTAAAAATATTTTTCCTTCAAGTAGTCAAAGGTTTTTGTGATCTTTAAAGATAAACTTTGATTTATGTTTCTTCTAAGATCATTATTTTGGGTTTAGGTTATCTAAGTCTCACCTTTGACACAGTCTTAATATATTCAAGAGGTGAGACTTGGAAACAATTCTTTAACAACAAAGAATTGGTTCCTAACAAAAAAAAATAATCTAGTAAAGACTGCAGTCAAGTCTTTACTAAATTCTTGTGTAAAAATAAATCTGTTAAGTTCACAACAAACTTCAAAAACCTTGAAAAAATGTGAGCCAGTACCTTCTTGGATGGACTGTATAAAGAAAGTAGAGCTGTTTGAACATGTTGTCTACAGGATACATAACCTTGGATGATTAGTGTTGGTCAACAAAAGTATTAGTTGTAGTTTATAGAAACCACAAAATAAAGTTCATTCTGATGCCCAAGCAGCACAAACAAAGGTACAGCTAATGGTCCTCTGTACTAAACATGACCTTTGCATTTTTTTTTTTTTTTTATTAAAAATTGGAAATTTCTACTAATTTGAAATCAACTGCATGTTTTTTTTTTTTTTATCAAATTGAAACCACAATTCATGATATTGTTTGAGTAAGTAACAAAAACATCCTTTGTGTCGTGTTGCTCAAGTGAAATTCATTTGGTGCAGGATGTAGATCTAAATGTGGATTTAGTGTGAGCTGCCGTTCTCTACCTGAAGTGAATCACATCATTTACAGACAACGGTACATAAGAGATGCATCAATTGTTTGTTTAGAGGGAAAGGCTTGACAGGAAAAGGTCACTGCAGTGAGCTGGCAGACAAGATGCGGGCCGGAAACGCGTTAAGATGCAGCCACGTAATGCAGTCATTACACCACCAACTATATTTTTGAAAACCAATATGTTGAAGTACTAATAAAGCTAAAGATCATATTTGAGAAAGGTTAGAAATCTTACAGTTTTAACTGTGAAGTACTACAACATTTGCATAAGCTGAAATGTGAGTAAATTATGAAATCACACAAAAAAGTTGACTGTTTCTGGTACTTTTAACTAATAAATAATATTTTTAAGACATTAAAAATAACATAAATAAAACAAATTAAAATCAGTGCATAAGAAACATGCATTTTCAAATCAACCATCAAAAAGTTTTTAAAGTCAATATTACTGTAGATAATGCATGGTTGTTTAAATGTACTGCAGTACAGTGGGTACTACTGCCACTTAATGCCACTCAATGCAAATAAGTAAATTGAAGTCATTACAAACTATCTCTTTAAGATTAATCATAGATAATATATGTTGGATCATCACTTTAAATATCTGTAAATGTACTTTTATTTTCATTATATCTCTGTGGAGAAACATCAGTCACTCTTCATTAAAGACCAATTAATAGAGTAATTACTCTCCTATGAAAGTAATTCACTCTTTTCTGTGCAAAAATTTCCTCCAAATCTACTCAGATTTTAATACTTGAAACTCAGAACTCAAGTGTGCAACCCGTTCTGTTTCCCCAAAGGGCATTGAATAAGAGAACAGTTCAGTCTGGCTGAACTGGACTTTAATTGTGTCCCATCACCAAGAGAAAATACGAGACAAAAGTGAAAGTTTTTTGAAGATGCTCTTACATCACGATAAAGGAGATTTAAAGATGGCCACTCTGAATGGCACAAAACCCCACACAAAGTGAAGATTTTGTAGATCTGGTCAAAGAGTGGACATGACCTTGAATAAATCTGTTTAATGTCAAAAACCCCGCAGGATGAGTGGGGAAAAAGAAAAGGTGAGTTGAGGTTTTTCCAACACGACTGCAATACATTTAAAAGTTCAATGGCTTTTTGGAGGATAATTTCTTCTTTACACATTGGTTGGATACTTTCCTATCTTAAATTTATTTAAGATATTTACTCAGGTTATGATTTGAGACACCGACGTGTTGCAAGGAAAAGCCTATAGAATAAATCTGTAACTGTGCAAATACTTTTTCCCACTCCTGTAACTCTTCGGAGATTAAGTTGTTTAATTTTTATGTTTGATGAGTTTTGAAAATGTTGGGTTCTGTCCAGCGATATCTTTATTTACATCAGCATGCAAGACACTTACCGTCAGGTGAAAGAGGTCATATCAGGGCGTGGCAGTGGGATTACACACACACATCACTGCCATCCAGGTCACTTGACCTCATCTTTTTTTCTGAACCAATCTCCTTTGTACTTATTTTTCTGCAAGTTTTTCAGAATTTTTGCATCAAAAATATAACATCTTTCCTTAGATGTTTCATTTTGATCTTTAAATATTTACTCTTATTTGTAGATGTATTCAACAGTGCAAAAACTGATGACATAAGTAGGTTTTCCTATGCTTGGTAGAAGGTAATAAAATTACTTCACTCACCTGGAGAGAAACTTTTTCTTGACTGTTTGTCTGATTTGGAGGTTTCCTTAACTGTACGCCTTTTTCTGCTGTCTTTTTACATAAAGTTAGTACACTTTGGTTTCAATCTACTTCTTCAAACATCATTGCCTACCA
>VMRN01001022.1:0-11960 GCA_010277015.1 Poeciliopsis turrubarensis | reverse complement strand
TTCGTCATCTTTATATTTAGTAATGCTCATTTTCTTAATTTTTTCGCTATGACATTCGTCATCTTTATATTTAGTAATGCTCATTTTCTTAATTGTTTCGCGATGAGATTCGTTGTTTTTATATTTAGTAATGCTCATTCTCTTCATTTTTTCGCGATGAGATTCGTCGTGCTTATATTTAGTAATGCTCCTTTGCCTAAGATTTTTTCTGTAAGTGTCATCTTCACAATATTTCTTTTTCCTCCAATTTTTTTTTTGTTCCTTGTACAGCAAATTTTTGTTATACAGATTTCTTTTAATAAATTTACATTTTTGCCTATATGCCATTTTAGTTCTATATTTAATGATTGTTTTCCGATTCTTTTTTTGTCTTAAATATATAGAAAAACTGTAATTTGCTTTACCGCTTGGAAGAGTTATCTTTGCATTTTTCTGGACTTGTGCACACCTCGTACGCATGCGTTGTGTCTTTAACGACACATTTGCTCCACAAACTTTAAAGCAAGAGTCTTTATGATATTCCTTTGCACAAATAACAACATCAAAATGCTTATCACAGTTCTGCAAATATATTCCTTGATTGGTGAAATTACTACTTTTTGAATTATATTTGGTCCAATGTGTGCCATTAAATACATATATATCCACTCCTAACATATTAGCGGCAGATTTAAACTCAGTTTCCGTAGCACAGTGACCCACATACTTCATCTGTGACTGGTTAACATATTCTGTCACAGAAACGAAATCTTTTGGCAAAAATTTTTCGCATTCTTCTATATTATTGGTCATGTGTGAAATAAGAGCGAGTCTAATTTTACGGTGATTTTTCTCAGAACCACTAAGTGCATAGGCTACAGCTCTGAAAAAACTGTTACCGTCATTTACAATATTTTTAGTCTTACACACATTTCCCAAAGGCCCATGCAATATTACTTTTTGAAAATTATCTTCTTCAAAGTCTATTTTAAAATTTTTACACAGAGTTTTAGCAGTAATTTCTGAAATGGGAGAAAATTGCAAAGTATTTTGATTATCTTGTAAAATAACCACGCACTCATCTTCGATGGAAGTCGCTGTTTTCCCTGTCTTTATACGCGCAACTTTTTGTTCTGTTTTAGCTTGTCGAGTTTTATATTCCCCAGAAACATTCATGCAATAACCATAACATGTTTGTGACTGAGGCTGCTTTACACAAGTAACCGTTTCATAATGATTTCCGCTAATATTTTGCAAATACACACCATAACTGGACAAACTACTCAAAGAACTGTATTCAAGCCATTTATCATTGCAAAATGTGAAAATATTAACACCAAAATAATCAGCTGCAGCTTGAATCTCTACTTCAGTTGCCCAACTGCCAACATATTGCATCCTTGAAATTGCAATATATTGTGATATGGAGGAATACTCACTTCTTAAAATGCTATCATACATGTGGGAATTCCTTTGCAACTGGTTTACAACAACAAGCCTAAATTTGCGATGATTTTTCTGGGTACCACTGATGGCTTGACTAAGTGCTCTAAAAAAGCAGTTTCCATCGCCAACAATTTGTTCTGTCATGCATGGCACACCCAATTCCCCAACCACACAAGATACAGAATTCACCCGTTGAAACTCCACATTCAACTTTCCACACAGTGACCGCGCAATCTCTTCAGAGACAGGGTTAAAATACAATACCTTACTTTGGACATCAGTAATAACTACATCATCAACATCATCCATGTCTGACATGTCAAGTTGGGATGAATGTCCTCCAAAAGAATCGTCCTCCATATCAACAAAAGTGTCATCAAGAACAACACTGCTCCCTGGAACAGCAGCTGCATGTTCAGATGCAAGATTACTTGAGTCCATCTGAACAATATGAACTCCGCTGATCTCAAATAATTTGGGAGTGTCATGGAGTTCACCAGAAAATCTTCTAATGTACACAAAAAGATCATCAAGAGTATTGAAGAAAAGGACAACACTCTTTCCACGTGCATCTACCATGCCGCCAGTGTTACGTGCATGAGAGTCGACAACAGCATAACGTCCATTACAACTAATAAGGGCACAAGTACTGCCACTTATTGTAATAAAGCAGGTTTGATATTTTCCACACATCCTACTGAGTCCATCCCAAAGAGTAGTGTGCACACCTGCATCAATAAACTCTCCTTCCAGTACATTAACATCTCCAGCAACATAGTCCCCATAAGCATACTCAAAACTTTGTCCGTCAACATGCATCTTTTTAGGCAAGTCTGGAACAGAGAGAAGCTCACTGCCACCACTGATTAAATTGTTATCGCGCAAAAATGTATATAGCTCATCACCTAAAACAACTACATCATCCAATATGCCAGCATTCCATGAAAAAACAGTGTCCAGTGTGTGCTTCGTTAAAGCAACAGCACTTATGGCTGCACACTGAAGTCCAGCATATTTAAACTGATCATCCCCCTGATGAAACGATCCACTAAGTGATGCAACATGACTACTTGCACTATGGCAAGCATTTGTGGCCTGTGTGTCAGCAGTTACTGCTGCACATGTGTCCACATTACTGTACACCTCTTGTACAGAAATAGGAAAGACTCCATACTGAGTCGCATTCAATGATTCCCTGAGGTTAATAAGGTGAATCATTAAATCATTGAAACATGTGTTAAACACTACTACAGAGGTACCGAATTCTGATTCTAAGCCCTGTGAATTCCGTGTTCCACAGTCCACAACAACGAAATAGTCTCCATGCTGGATTACCAAGATAAGTGCACCATGAAGATTAAGGATACACATTCCATCTCTCAACAAGTACACATTTAATATTTCACACAGTTCCTCCTCCTGCTGAAAACCAAATGTCCCAAACACCATGTCTCCAATTACAACTTTCCACTTTCGACCAAAAATGGGCTGATCTTCAACCAATTTACACAACTCTGGCTTAGGGCCTCTGCTTGGTCTTTCTCGTGCAATATATTCCGCCAACTTCTGACCTTCTACACCGACTTCATCTACATCAGATGTCTGCCAGGTACAAATGGGTGAAATGTTGTGTTTTATTGCTGCTACAACACTACATGACATTAAGGAATGAGAACTACAGTCATTACTACTGAAAAATGTCCCTGGAACAAGAGACGATGGAGGCCCCTTTGAACACCTGCAAGGAACGGGGTTAACAGCCTGACCATTGGGTGGTATCTGCGTGTGCTGTGAATCACCCATGTCCTCAGGCGGCTAGAGTGAAAAAATTTAAAACATGACATTTCTACATCCTCATTTTCCCTAAAACTAATATTAGCAGAACTGCAACCAACAATTATTTCAATAAAATAGTATTTCAATAAAATACAAAAAAGAAGAAATTAACATTGTGCTAATCTTTCATTTAAGTCTCATATACTACAGGTAAACCAAATAAGAAATTCTTTATGACTATTATAGTGAAATTCCAGCTAAAATATGTACTATAGTTGTCTTGTCAAGGGTATGTCTACTGGTTGCCTACAAAAGTGACAGGAAAATTGAGATTGCCCTCAGTCTAACTCTGCTGTAGTAAGTCATAGTCTGGTTCTCTTCCAAAAACTTATTATAAAATGTAGTACAAATCTTAGAGAGAAATGATTGTTTCATCTTAAATGGAAAAAAATATTGATTTTCATACAGTTTTTCCTAAATTACTCCTCTAAATATTTTGAATTTAAAGCAAACAGCCTTTTTTGACCCAAAATAGTTCAGTTAATGGTTAATTACTTAAGAAATGTATTCATTGTACATAATCTATTTAATAACTTCAGCTTTAATTGTTACTTTGAATTGTTACTTTTAGTACAATAGGTCCCTGAAAAATATCTACATTTAAACTCTCCTGAATGGAAATGTAAGCCTTTTTATGCACAACAGATTTATTACATAAGCCAATTGACATTAATTTAGAAGAGAACATCTGAAATTTTTATTTAAATTCTGGAATAAAAAGAACAACACTCAGACAACATTCTTTATTAACACACACTGTGGGACACATTACTATACAAACCCCCAGATTAGCAGGAACCTCCAGACCAGCACAGTCAGACGCATCACGAGGACAGCACACATCAGACTCTAACACCCTGATAGGCTTCAAGTCAACCTACAAATAAATTACAAAAAAACATATCAAGCTGATTTGGCACAAAATCAACAAAGATGCAATACCAAATGTTTTCAATAAAACACTTGACATTATTCATTATTAATTAGACATTTAACTTTAATGTGAAAAACACTTACAGTTTTTTCAGCTGGAACAAATTCTGCACTTCTGGCAGGAGTTCCACGGGATACAGCTGAAACCTAAAGGAGAAAATTCAGAAAAGAACAGTTAAATAAAATAAATTCATCTGCAATACAAACGATTAATTAGCTTATGCTTTTACAAACCTTCTGTCTCACACGCCTGATCTTTGAGACAGCTGTTTTTTTTGACTGTTCCACAGGCTTTGTCTGCAACATCAAACAACATTGCAGGTTTGTGTTATTTCTAAAAGAAAAATAACACTGCTAATTGTTGGAGTATTCTGCAAATTACCTCGGTGTCTGTGTGAACAGCTGGAGTGGCCGATGGAGAAACTGTTTCCATGGCAACCAAGATAGCGGGTGAGAAACGGACAGGATTGGACGGGATGGCACACTCCGTTACAGCCACAGGAGTGTGGTCCCTCTACAAGAGCAAAATTTTAATTATTACGAGACCAATGACATTGACATTATACAAAGGTGCAAGTCTAACACACCTGGCAATGAACCGCTCTTTTCTTGGGTGAATCAGACGAACAGTCTGATTCTCCCGAGTAGTTCCTCTGCAAAGGTAGATGAGATATGTAATTTTTAGGATGACTAGCTAAAGTTAGACATCTTTCTTCCACTGAAAGGAAAAACAAAAAAAGTCATACCTTCCTGCCGTATCTCACGAGCATCCATTCAGTAGGGAGTGGAGAAGCAGGTCGAGAACGCTCCTCTCCCTTAACCACCACACGGGGCACGAACCTCGGTTTATACGGAGGAGTTGCCTGACGATGCACCAGTGGCTTTGGTGCTGACGACTCCATGAACTGATAGGAAAACACCCAAATCAGTTGCTTGAGGATGTGCATCCCGTGGCTGTCGCTAAGGTGGATCTGCACATATTAACAATAATCATAGATCAGGTGAGCATGTCATATAAATGCAAAATTGTTTCTTAGAGTGTTTGAAATGAAGTACTCACGCCATCGCGGCACCACAGATTGAGGGAGTTCAGAGAGAAGTAGTCAGCGAGAGGATAATACGGAATCCCTGAAAACAGTAAAAAAAAAAGAAAATAAATTTTCAAACATTCACTAAAAGATAAAAAGAGCTGCAATGCATTTACCAACCAAGAACATAATTAGAAATATTTCAATACCTACCTAGCTTTGCCGACCTGCGGTGGAATTCTTGTTGAAACAAGTTCTGCTTCTCTCTGGACTCGGTTAAACGAGGAACGAAGCCGGTACAAAAAACCTATAAAAATAACCAATTTAGACATTTATATTACCTATGAACCTATTAAGAAATTGATATTTATATCACTGTTTGTTTATTACAGACCATTGCTCTGCATGTTTTATATGCAAGTCTGAAGGGAAATACCTAAAACATGCAGAGCAGCAGTTTCTGTGAAACAGCATTGAGAACCTCTGGTTTTCATCAACCACAGTGATTACAGTACCTTCGGCCAACGGCTACAGACAGCCTTGAGGTATCTCTCAAATTCCTCTCCGGCTTCTTCTGGGTGACGGCTGGCAGTAAGGTTATTTGACGGAGCCATGACGCAGACAGCATCAGGCTCCCGCGGTACAACTGCATTTAACACCTCGAGACGCAAGTCAGCTGCGCAAGCACCAGGAGTGGACATGAACCCAAATTGGATGCAGCCGCTTGCCATCTCAACAACGTTGTCCGCAAACGATCTCAGATGGGACTCTCCAATCAGAAGAACAAACTAAAATAGAAAAAACACAGCAAAATAACTAAACCTATATATTCTATTTTAAACCATTGCTGATTGTACTTACTTTCTTATCGGGCAGTCCCTCTGGAATGACCAGCTTGTGACAGTGGTTGGTCACTTCACTAGGTGGCCATCTTCTCACAACATGGCGCCAGCCGGTGCCATGACCTATTGAAATCCAAAAAAAGAAATAGAAATTATATAAAGAAATATAGACTATGAACTCTAGAAATTTCATTTCACATCCAAATAAGACATTAAGTTTAAACAAATGTAATTAAACACTTACGTGGAACAAAATCGCTGGAAGACTTTGCTGTCCCAACACGCTCGATACGAACTGCCTGCATGCGCTTTCTTGCAGCTTCCGATCGACGGTGAGATTTTCCTCGAGGCATCTATATTTCAACATGAAATAATTCAGTGTCATGAATATTTATTGATAATTACAACATTGTAACTACTAAAGAGTTTATATATACATATAATATATATAAATGTATGTATATACACATAAAATCATAAGTCAATGCACAGCTTCATTTATTATAAGTAAAACCTGCAATGAGGCCTAGTCATAAAACATTAATCAGGAATGTGATATACTACACATCATATATTGACTATGTGTACTATTATGTTGTATTTTTGTGTTTAAATTATGTAAAGTACTTTCAAATGCCTTGTTGGTAAAAAGCTCTTTACAAATAAAATGTGTCACATACAATGATGGCATAATTTCTTTGAAAAACCAACTTTAATCAAATTACTGATTACTCCTTGAAAAAGTAACTTAGTTAGATTACTGACTACTTGATTTGAAAAGTAACTAAGTATCATTAAAAGTAACTTTTAGTTACTTTGAGCAGCTTCCAACAACAAACCTCTGTCACCTTGGAAATTTACATTGGTCTTCGCCAATAATTAATTGCAAGTTATTTTATAAAGATAATATCAACAATGTGTCTGCACATATAACATTGAATTGAAGAGGAGATTGTTTAATGGTTACAAAAGAAAAAAAGAAAACCTTAGTAATTTGTGTGTGTTGTCTGGAAAAGTATTTTAAAGCTCCCTCCCCTCCCCCACCAACTAAGATTTCCCGCTACACAGATTTCTGACATTAATCTTAATTTTAAAGATTATAATGGGGTTTAGTAACACAGCTTTACGGACTCCTTCATTCGTGGCTGTATTCACGTTTATGGTGCTGTTCATATTAGTCTCGATGTTTGAAATTTTCTGAAGCGCAGCCTGACGTCATTAAGAGATCAAATATTAACTTGACATTAACAAAGACACGAATCACCCCGGAAATGATGGACTAAACTATCTGGATGTCACACAAATTCTGTGAGTTATTATGAGTCTGCTTATTTTCAGGCCTAAATAAGAAACTACACATTGAAAAACCAGCCCAAAAAGGCGAAACCGCAACTCATGGAAAGGAAATACAAATAATTAAATAATAAAGAAGGTAGTAAAGCACAGTAATACAAACTGAGTTCGATAAATAACTGTAGTCTGACTACTACATTTTAAGTAGCAATGCGTCAGATTACTGGTGATCGAAAAAAGTGATCCATGTCAATGAGGCGTTACTTTCTTTTATTTATTTTTTTTTTTCATCGTAGAAAACCGAATAAGCAGTTGTCTTTGAGCTGAGCCTTGCTTATTGAGGAAAATAACATTTTACACAATTACATACTCTCCGTTTTCTTGAGACATTTTGTAAGAGTCAAACAGCCGTAAAACATAGCAGTTAACAGCCTGAAGGCTGTGCAGGAGAGCTACAAGCTACGACCACGGAGAGATAAAAATGTCCAAAGCAGGACAGGCCTCACAGACAGACCCGACAGTACAGTAACGATTAAGCATGAGAAAAAAGCTATTTATTTAAAAAAAAAAAAAAAAACTGAAGTCCTCATTAAAGTTAGGAAATAGAAAGTTTAACCGACCTCCTCTCTGGCTACATCGCGCGCTCCCGCAGGCCCTCGCTTACACCACTGGTTGTAACGTTTAGCGACTGTTCCAGACTTATGCATTAACATCAGTAGCAGATATTAGCATACCTAGCCTTAAGCTACATGACGTTATGCAATAGTTAAATTATGGCGGTAATATAGCGGCGTATTTTAACAAACTCACATTAATAACATCTTTATCAAACCTATGCAAAAACTTACCTCGACGGAAAAGGCTTCAAAGCAAATCGGTGAAAACTCCTGGTTGAAACTTGTGATTGTATGAAAACTCTCACGAGCTGTTCATCCAAACGGGGTCTGTGAAAGACTGATTAACTTATCGGTATAGACACCGTTAAAAAAATGAACCAACCAATCATATTAAAAATAAAACAAGTCAACCAATAGATTTGCAGCAAACGTCACTGCGTATTTGGGACGATTACGTCTGACGCAGTGGTTCACGGTCATCTGTGAAAGCCATACAGCATAAACAAGAATACATAGATGGCTGTGGCAGGCTGATTTAACATATATTATGTATCGTCTGACTATTCTAGATATCTAAAAATGTATGTTGACTAAATAAAAATAATTTTTTATTTAAGATATCTTCAACGTACTTAGAACTACTTATAATTTAATTTTTAGATATCTATGTTAAGAATTATGTGTAAGACCTTCGATGCTGTTGTTGTATGGCAAGCCATTTTAACATACATTCGGTTTTGCCGCCCCTACGTTCCAGATATCTCAAATTGTTTCATAACTAGACGTTTTAGCATCATTTATGACCTCATAAATTTCATATTTTGACGAGTGAAAATTATTCTCAAGGTATTTGAAATGTCACTTAATCTCCTATTTGACAGACACATATCCATTATTATAAGTTAACATATCTAAAACATAGTTAATTTCAGACATCTTAAATGGAAAAGCTGTCTAATTAAAGATATCTGTAATTCATTTGAAGATATCTTAAAATGAATTTTGAGTTGTTGCTGCAATAAGTCACAGCATCCTCGAAAAAATTGATTGTGGTGTATATAATACAAGTAAATATACCAACCTTCATAAAGCATTGTTATAAAAACTATTATGACTTAATATCCATCATTCACACATTCGATCACACCCCATTTTAGAATTGGAGAAAAGCCAGTAAAGATCTCCAGCTTTGTTTAACTATGCTGTAATAAGATAACATTTCTAACTTTTTGATGTGACTATGTAGTTGTAGAAAAAGCACAGCATTTATTTTCATAAACTAATTGTAATAACTATTTGATTACTTAATTAAATACATTCTACTTTAATCAAGATTACTAATTTTTTACAAAAAATAAACATCCTAGAACCCATTAACAACATACAATCTTTCATTATTTTTATTTGGTTTAATTTAGTAACATAATTTTCTGAATTCTATATTAAACTTCTGTTATTAAAATTTTTCCTTGAAATTTTCACTACCTATTGCTCATAAATAATTGGAGGATCTCTAGCAGTGATCTTTTTGTTAGGGATTTAAGGTTAACAGAAAAAAAAAACATGAACATTTGTCTAATATTGAACATCAAAGGTGAATATGAAAATTATTTCTAGATATATAATTGAAATATCTGAAATGGCTTAGTAAATAAGCAAGTCTTTGTTTAACCGGCCAGTGTATGTATGTTATCTTGGATGTATTATTTCTGTCTGAAAGCTGAATCTTCCACTTCTGCGAATATAATCCTCCTCCCGCTCTCTGCAACAGCTCCTTAGTACAACCAGTTCTGATGTTAGTTCTTTGGGTTGTCCACACTACTCTTTAGCTACCATTCATGTTAAAACGGTAAAACTAGAAACCAACAAAATAAAGATTACCTTAAAACTGAGCTCTGTAAAAAACCATAAAATAGTTATGTGGAATTAATATTTATACCTAACTTACTTTTGTCTGTTAATATCCCACTTGGTCCTTCCCTAAAACTTTAACTGAACTTGACATTTAACTACATTTAACCCAAGAGGGATACATTTCTTTTATCATGAAAATTTAAAAGAAAAATAAATCAATTAACAATAACAGAACTTTTCTTTATTATAACTTTGAAAACAACAACAAAAAAAATTAGAAATATAAACAACTGATGAACTTGAAAAAAAACTAAAATTAAGTCTCCTGCCAACTCATGTCTTCGACGTCTTCTTCCTGATCTTCCTCAACCGTCTGCGTCATCACATCCTGTTTTTCTGAAAGAATTTAGCATAAAAAACACCATTAAAACATACATAGAAATTCTAAATATTTTTACAATGCCAAACAAACATTAAACATTCTGACTTAAAAAAAAAAAAGAAATGTTATCATGCTTTAAAATTGAAAATATTGGCTCTCAAATTGTGGCAGAAAAATACCCCTAGAAAACCTTAACAGGAAGAGTGTACAGAAGACTATAATGCTGAAATAAGCAGCCTCACAGAAACATATACAAAGGATCAAATATGAAGGGATAGCTAGTAGATGCTGACTAGATGAGGGTAAAATTTATACAATTGTTATTTGAAATCTAAATCAGTGAATGAATGTCCTTATTTTGTGAAGCTGAATCTTTAGTTTAAAATATAATTTTTATTTATTTTTTTTAAATCAAAAGTTAATATCTTTCCTTTTATTCATAATGTACTTGTAAAAACAACTAATATAATAAAGACTAAAACAACCAAAAAATAATTTCTGTATACACTACTAATAGCTCATGAAATACCATGATATAATATGTTCATTAAGATTAAAATAGAAAAAATAAGTAAAACCTATAATCAACAGATCTACCATAAATATGCTTACCGTCAGCATAAAAAGCTGCACAACCCTGAAGACCATCGATGGTGGTGTGCGCAGCTCCAACTTCCTGTTTGAGTGTTTCAACTTTTTTCTCTAATTCTGACACTTTATTCTGGAGAAACTCATTTTTCTTTTGTGCAGCCCTCAACTGCCTTCCTCGTCTTTGTAGGCTATCGAGACTTAACTGAAAAGCCTCTATCATTTTTGCTTTTACATCTTCCCTCGAAGTATTTGGATCCCCACAACGATACTGTAAGAAAAAAAAAGATTTAATTTTTAAATATATTTTAAAATTAAAACTAATACTTCACTGAACAGCACCATAAATAAAACCTTTATTATTGTTTCATTATTGTGAAAACTATTAAATAACTGTAAATGCTTAATGCCACACATGCGTAGTTTCTGAACAAAAGTTTAAAACAAACAAAAGATCTAAAGATTACTTTGAACTTGACAGAAAAAAATAAATCCTTTAAGATGCTTGTCACACACTAAATATGTGAAAATTGACTGCAGTTGTCATGTGTGTAAGACAACTGCAGTGTCTTATACACACTGCAGTTGTGCAGTGTGTATAATAGAAAATCCATCCATCCATTTCCTAAGCACCCTTCTCCCTAACGGGGTCGGGAGTTGCTGGTTCCTCTCCAACTGCGTTCCAAGCGAGAGGCGGGGTTCACCATGGACAGGTCGCCAGTCTGTCGCAGGGCAACACAGAGAGACAAACAGAACAAACAACCACACACACAACCTAAGTAGAATCTGGAAAGCCCAATCAGCCTGACAGTCATGTTTTTGGACTGTGGGAAGAAGCCGGAGAACCCGGAGAGAACCCACGCATGCTCAGGGACAACATGCAAACTCCGTGCAGAAAGACCCCGGGCCGGGAATCGAACCCAAGACCTTCTTCCTGCAAGGCAACATCGCTACCCACTGCGCCACTGTGCAGCACCTGATAGAAAATAACTTTCTTAAATGATGTGGGAAAAAAAAAGAAAAACACTAATCATGCATGTGAAGAAAACAACACAGTAAAAAAAAACAAAAAAGTAAAAAAAATTGGAATTAAAGATTATTTTTATCAAATGAAAACAAGTAATTGAGAAATACTTTTGATTAAGAATTACCTACAAAAATT
>VMRN01001020.1:0-11964 GCA_010277015.1 Poeciliopsis turrubarensis | reverse complement strand
CTCTCTCTCTCTCTCTCTCTCTCTCTCTCTCTCTCTCTCTCTCTCTCAGGGTTTTCCTACCTCGTGTCACTCGTCTCTCTGTTCCTGTCTTTGCTGTTCCTCGGTTTGGCCGCCTTTTCCTTCGGCCTGACTTCGCTCTGGTAGACGCGCCCTCCTATGATCCTGGTTCAAGGAGGTCAAAGGTCAAGCCTTAGAGCACCACACATTCAGCACTACTATTGTCAGAGCTCAACTGGGTTTTTCTTCAACAAAGGAGCCAGAAAATGCTGTCAGTACGTATTCAGAGGTTTCCTGCACACGAATGAACAGATCTGCGTTTCTCTCAACTCTGTTATGAAAATGTTCAACTTTCTGCCTGAAATCTCCATGGCAACGGAGACAGGAGGGGCAGCTGCAGCCACCACATTCAGTTTGGGATCTGAAACTCCAGATAAACGCGTTCCTGGTCCGGATTCAGGTTCAGTGAATCTCGACTCTGGACGGCTCCAGGTGAGGCTGCAGGTTCTTACATGGTGAAGTTGGAGACGTAGGCCGCAGCCGGGATCTGGATCTGGAAGACGGCCTCAGCCGCAGCGCCGTGTCGGTTCAGCATGGAGCAGAACACCGCCGTGAAGGCGTAGCGCGAGATGACGCTGGTCTTGATGGACAGTTCCTGGATGTGAGGCTTGTTCTCCTGGCAGAGAGAAAATGTGGCGACGCCCAAATCCAGAACCAAAGTCAAAGTTCAACTTTCATTCATTCGTTGGGATTTTATGTCATAAAAGCACAAAGAACTGATTCATGGTTTCTGTCATTTTTACTTTAAAAATCTGAAAAGTGTGGAGTGTATGTGTAGTCAAAACGTTGCTGACTGAATCTCCTCCAGAGAACATCTGACATCACCAGTTTCAAATCCATAGTACTGATTCTCAGTGCGATTCAGGTCTGGACTTTGACTAGGCCATTCTAACCCCTGGTGGAAGGTGAACTTTGACCTCAGTTTCTGGACTTCTGCAGGTTTCCATCCTGAGTTTAGCTTCAGGGGTCTAGTTCCCTGTACCACAGCATGATGCTGCCACCACCATGTTTCATGCTAAATTTATTTCACTCGAAATTTATCTAGTAAATAAATGCAGTCACATAATCATGTGCATTTTAAATGGATAATTTGTTTTCATTTTAATTATTTAATGTGATATCAATTCATTTTGTAACATATTCACATTTAATTATCTCATTTAGTTTTTTGGCACTTTGGAGCTCCATACAGCTCAGCAGTGGCATCATGGTGAAGTTATGAATCATCTTTGGACCCGACTTGGCGCCTCTCGCCCCCGCGGGTCCCGACCCCCAGTTTGGGAACCCGCTCTGAACCCGGTTCTGAACTGGAACCGGATCATCCTTCAGGGTATCAGAGGAAAATGCTTTTTAGATTTTTAGCTGTAAAATGTTTCAGATGAATAAACCATAAGGAAATGTTCATCTGGTTCTGAATCATGCTGATCGGATCCAACATTACAGAACCTCCTGGCGGATCTCCTGCGCGTCACGCCCAGTGGACTGGGTCACCGAACTGGAGCGGAACATTAAGTTTACTAAACCCAAAAGGTTCTGAAAGCTTCCTGAACTCTGGGTTGTTTTCCCAGAAGAAGCTGGATGGGAAAACTTCCTACCTTTAGCAGGATGGTTTTCACCTGCCGCGGGACTCTGCGCGGCTCCTGCAGACACAAACACGCTCAGAATGAGAAGTTCAACGCGGAGCTGCACACTGCGCTGCAGCAGCTCCTCTTACCAGGTCCAGGTCAAAATCTCCCCAGTCTGGATCCGAAACCTCCTGCAGCCGGAAGCCCGGGCTGCAGCTGAGCAGCAGAACCAGCAGCAGCAACAGCATCTCCTCTGTAGGTCAGCCTGTTAGAAGCAGGAATGCTCCATGACTCCCAGTGTTCCCAGTCCGGGTCTGACTGAGCGCAGAGAGTCTGCAGCGGGAGAAATCCGCCCACCAGGAGGAAGATGAAGCTGCTGCTGGTTTCTGATGAAGGAAACATCCAGACACCCGGAACTTCCTCCACAAACACGAAATCTGCCTTTCTCCTCTTTTAAAGAGCAGAATCATCAGATTGGGCCACTTCTCTCCGCCAGGGGGCAGAAGATTTAGAAACAAGTTGAAATCCAGTCTGTCTGGTTCTGAGTCGGTTCGGGTTTGTTCTGGATTTAAAACCCGAATGTTGAATGTTTGGCTCACATTGCCTCTTTCTGGCCTCCATTTATTAGTTTATTATTATTTGGTGTTACGTTTATGAATTATTCAGATAAATACTGATCGATTGTATTGAATACCTGAAAACTTCCAGTTCCATCCGGATTGTTCTGGTGGTTCTGATCCGTGTTTGATTCTGGTTCCGTGTTGAGATAATCTTTCCTAATATTAAACCTGGACAAAATATGATTAATAATAAGAGTCAGACCCCAGTCAAACCCATGTCCACAGGAGTCGCCCCCTGGTGGTAGATGTTGTTTAACGCATGATGTTTTGAGCTGAAGTCATTTTTCTGATTTGTGAACAGAAACTCATCCAAATATGTTGGTACTCCGGAAACGAGATAAAAGTGGCTGACAGGTAACTTTTCAACAGAAACTTGTTTTAACAGATAAATATTTTAATATTTAATTCCTACTTTCACTGGCAGATTATTGGGAAAATGACTTGTTATAACAGAAATTATTATTTACTTAATCTCCTTTATTTTGGTAAAAAGTTACTTGCAAGTTAGTTTTGACTTATTTTATTTTAGGTTTTTGAAAACTAAAGCGTAAAGATTTAGATTCTGAATTGAGACTTAAATGAGCCTCTGTCGACATCTTGTGGTCAAATGGAAGCATTACACCTGTGATTTAGAGGGAGCCGTTCGTCCAGCGCCTCCAGGTCAGGGGTCAAAGTTCACTTCCCCCCTGTGTTCCCACATGCAGCTCAGTAAATATTGACCGGGTTCGAGTCGATCGGGTCAGTTTGGTGGATTTTAACCTGGGCTCTCGGCTCTCGCTGCTCTTGTTTTATTCTTTATAGTTCTGTGTAGAAATATGAGCGAGGAACCATGAAGCGCCTGCTGCTGCTCGCCCTGGGGCTGCTGCTCCTTCATCACAGCTGCTGCTTTGAGTTTGTGATAAACGGAGACTGGGAGGACGAGGAGGTGAGGCTGCACAGGAATTTATTGAACATGAATTTATTTCTCTCAAACACAGAAAACACAGAACAAAATAACCTGTTGAAAGCCTGGGGATCACAGTAAGCAGACTGTTCATTTAATATACTTGCATAAAAATTACATAACCATGTTGTTTATTACTGCAAAACGCAGGAAAGACATTGTGCTCAGATTGGCTTAAATATTGTTCTTTACAATCAATCATGTTGATTAGTTTAACACATTTCAGCATCACAGCAGATCAAAGAGCTTCATGTCATAAAAACACAAAAAAGAAAACATCAAACAGTCAGAAGTGAGGAAACAAACATTACATTTCATAGAGAGACATAATCAGTAATCATTAACATATTGATTAGGGTTTCATTGATTATGGTTCAATCACCTCCAGCCAGCTGCTCTGCAGCTTCAAACCTCCAACCAGACGTGGTTTGAACTGAAGCCTGGCAAAAGTCTGGATTTAAAAGAAGTCAGTGTTTCAGCTGTTTTTCAGTTTTCTGGAAGTTTCTTCCAGATCTGTGGACATAGAAGCTGAAAGCTGCTTGGTTCTGGTTCTGATGCAGAGCAGAAGATGTAGAACCAGGCGGTGTCTCTATCCTCCTGGTTCTAGTCAGAACTCCAGCTGCAGGTTCTGGACCAGCTGCAGGTTCTGGACCAGCTGCAGGTTCTGGACCAGCTGCAGGTTCTGGACCAGCTGCAGGTTCTGGACCAGCAGCAGGTTCTGGACCAGCAGCAGAAATCAAAGTTCCTCTAATCTGGTTCTGGAAATGTTCTGCAGCTGCATGAAGGCCCACTGTGGAACCAGCTTTATGTGGCTCTGGAGGTCAAAGGTCAACTTTGTGATCAGTTACATAAATTCAAAATGTTACTCAAGTAAAAAAAAACAACAACAAAAAACAAACTTAGTTTTCTAAGTTTGTTTTTTCTATTTTCACAAAGTTTTGGTGATGAAAGCAGAATTTCTCTGAACTGTTTCAGTTCTTTCCTGTCAGACTGAGCAGGACGTTCCTTCAGTTTAAACTGCCATCATTCTTAAATTGATCACATTTCTGAGAAGTTAACCAACATGCTTAAGATGAAATGTAATGAAATCATTGTTTTCTTTGGTTAAACTATTACATTTAGGAAAGATCAACCAAAATAAAAGTAAAACTTTCCTTCAGACACAGAGAATCAGAACCGTGTGACCCTAAAAGCTCATCATTCTGGTTCCGTTTGTTCGTCTGCAAACAACAATATCATTTTTATCAAATGAAACAGAATCTTTTTTATTTTATAATTTCAACTCATAAAAATCAGTTTTCAGTTGATCTTCTGCTATGTGTCTCTCAGCTCTGATGTTTTGGTCTTTTTCTGTTTTGTGCACCAGCCTGGAGTCGACCGTCATCAGAGGCAGAAGGTTTGTTCCTCGGTTCTGATCCGAACCCAGCGGGGAGCCGCCTGCTGCTGCTGCTGACTCATGTTGTGTTGTTTGTTGGTTCCAGAGAGCCGCGCTGACCAGCGAGGAAGACCAGCCCTTTGAGGTAAACAGCCGAACACTGTGGCAGAGTTGAGCCTTATCTAGTCGTCAATATCCGACTGTTTGAGGAGTTCCTCGTGACCCGCCGGGCGTTGACCCGCCGGGCGTTGACCCGCCGGGCGTCGGCCACATTCAATCCCAGCAGTTCTGTATTAAATTTTAGTGAGCTCCAGAACCCTCCAGACCCTTCTGCAACCTTCCAGGACTTTCCAGGACTTTCCAGGACCGTCCAGTCCAGCTATTGGATCCGTACCAGAACCTTGCATGTGGGTTGTCTGGTTTGAACCCAGAATGTTTTGGTTCTGAACCCTCTTTACGATTTAATCCACTTTGTGAGACGTCTCAGAACCACTGGCAGCAAACAGGCCCACAGCATGACGCTGCCAACACCATGCTGACGTTGCAGTGGGTGGTGTAGATCTGGTTGATGCAGAATCGGTTGGTGAAACAGTGTTTCCTCTTTCCTGACTTCCTAGGTTTTGCATGTTTGCCACTCATTATTTAAAGATGAGGAAAAACCAACGGCTGTTTTTAAATGAAAGTTTTAATTGATCCTGTGTGAGAACGAGATCGCCCCCTGCTGGGAGATCAGCCTCACCAGGCCTGATATTTTGTATTTTAATATTAACTGTCAGTGTTAAGAAAATCTAACCGATAAAATCTAAAGATTATTTTACAACATTTGAGATTAAAAAGTGAACAAAATGAGAGACACTAATATATCTATAATATATCTATCATATATCTATATCTATTATATATCTATAATATATCTATAATATATCTATAATATATCTATCATTTATCTATAATATATCTATTATATATCTATAATATATCTATAATATATCTATAATATATCTATTATATATCTATCATTTATCTATAATATATCTATTATATATCTATCATTTATCTATAATATATCTATTATATATTTCTATCTTGTGTATATCGTTCAATTTTCTGCTCCAACTTTTAGCTTTATTTTTATGTATATTTTTATAATTCTTATTTTTTATGTTTCTTTATTTTCTTCTTCCAGTTATTTTTGTTTCAGTTACATTGTTGAATGTTCTGTTTTTATCTTCCTGTGTGTGTGCCGCGCCCCCTCCACGCCGCAGGCCGTCCGGGGCGATGACATCACGGTGAATAGTTACCGGGTGGAGAGCCGCATCACGTCCCGCTTCGCCCACACCTCGGTCCGCAGCTCGGTGCTGAACTCCGGCTCCAGAGCTCAGAGCATCGGCTTCAACGTCCAGATCCCCAAACGGGCGTTCATCTCCAACTTCACCATGTGAGACCGACGCAGCGTCCTCCGCCCGCTCACAGACGGGAGGCCAACTTCTTCTTCTCCTTCTGCAGGAACGTGAACGGCATCACGTTCGTGGGCTCGGTGAAGGAGAAGGCGCTGGCCCGGCGGCTGTACGCCCAGGCCAGCTCCAGGAACAAGGCGGCGGGGATCGTGAGGACCAACGCCCAGGACCTGGAGACCTTCACCACGGAGGTCCACGTCCCGCCCGGCAGCAGCGTCTCCTTCGAGCTGCACTACCAGGAGATGATGGAGCGCCGGCTGGGCATGTACCAGCACAACCTGTTCCTGCAGCCCGGACGGCCGGTTCCGCACTTCCAGGTGAGAGACCCGCCCCCGACTGTGACCTTTCTGGTGACCTCTGACCTCTGACTCCACACCTGCCCAGGTGGACGTCTACCTCTACGAGCCGAAGGGAATTTCAAAGCTGGAAACGCCAAACACTCTGGGAGAGCAGTTTGCAAATCTGATCCAAGTCTCAGCCACCAAAGACAAAGTAAGCCGAGGATTATGAACCATTTTCAGTTAAACATAAAAGGGTTACGCATCAAACATTTATTGTAATTTGATTCATATGAATAATTTTACAGTTTCACGAATTATGATCCATTTATTGCATGGTCTAAATATAGAAATATTAATTAACTGCTATTAATAACATTAATGAACTAATTCACTGTGGTTAATTGTGGACATCATATATTTTATGCATTTAAAATATACGGAATATTTTAAATGTGATAATTATACATTTTGAACAAAATGGATTGTTTCATGCACGTATTATAAACAGAAATAATAATCTTTACATTTTCGCTCAGGCTCACATCGTCTTCAAGCCAAATTTGCAGCAGCAGAGAAAATGTGAGAACTGCTCCGGCAGCGCCATCGACGGCATCTTCTCTGTCCAGTACGACGTGACCAGAGACAGCAACGCCGGGGAGCTGCAGGTGACCTTTGACCCGCAGCAAGAATTAACATCCACTTCCTCAAACATAAACAGATGCTTATGGTTCTGACTCTCTGTTTCAGGTGTCAGATCTTTATTTTGTTCATTTCTTTGCTCCTTCAAACCTCTCTCCTCTTCCTAAAAACATCGTGTTCGTCATCGACGTCAGCGGCTCCATGTGGGGGGTCAAGATGAAGCAAGTAAGTGACCTCTGTTGACCTCTAAACACTTCATTCTTCCCGTTTCTGTGGAATGCTGCCACCGTGTGGCCGATTCCCAGAATACACTGAGCTTCGAGGCTCTGCTGTAGACGGTGGAAGCCATGAAGGCGATTCTGGACGACCTGAAGATGGAAGATCGCTTCAGTATCATCGACTTCAACCACAACGTGCGCTGCTGGAGCGAGGAGCTGCTTCCCGCCTCTCCTCTGCAGGTGGCTGACGCCAAGCGATACGTCCAGAACATCAAACCCACCGGAGGTAGAGAGGCAGAGTGTGACCCAGCGCCGGTCCAGGAGCCCCTCCCTTAACAGCTGACCATGTTCCTGACAGGCACCAACATCAACGAGGCGCTGATCCGAGCCGCTCAGATGCTGGTCAGGGCCAACAGCCAAGGCTTCGTCGACCCGCGCTCCGTCTCCATGATCATCCTGGTGTCTGACGGAGACCCCACCGTAGGTAGGAGACCACCGGAGCCGAAGAGCCGTAAACCTCAGGCAGCAGGTTCTGATCCAACTTGGGCTCCCTGCAGGAGAGATCAAGCTCAGTAAGATCCAGAAGAACGTGAAGCGAGTGATGACGGAGGAGCTCTCTCTCTTCTCGCTGGGCATCGGCTTCGACGTCGACTACGACTTCCTGGAGCGCATCGCCATGGAGAACAGGGGCGTGGCCCAGAGGATCTACGCCAACCACGACGCAGCTGAGCAGATCCGGGTAAGACAGTTGATTCCATAACACCTGCTTAAGCGATGCCTTACCCTCATTAGCAGGAAGTAGCTGCTGAACCCACAGACTTTACCAAACCACTCTAATCTACTCTTGTACAGTTCAATTTAACCCAGAGATCCAAATTTAACTTTTGAAGCTAAAAAGTCTTGTCCCATGTCTTCCCCTGTCTCTGCAGGCCTTTTACAGCCAGGTGTCGTCCCCCCTGCTGAAGAAGGTCACCGTCCATTTCCCAGAGGGCGCGGTGACCGACGTCACCCAGAGCCACTTCGATAAGTTCTTCGGCGGCTCGGAGCTGGTGGTGGCCGGGAAGGTGCAGCTGTCAGACAGCAACACGCTGACCAGCTTCACCTCTGCTTCAGCTGTGAGTGCAACACACCGAGACGTCACTGAGGCTCTGGACACCTGCTGACGTCCATGTCCATGACTCTGCCTGCCCGTCCTGCAGGCCAGCCTGCAGCTCAGCCTGGAGACGGAGACTGACATCACGGAGCTGGACCTGGAGCTGGCCAAGCAGCAGCACTCCTTCACTGGCTTCGCCAGGCAGATGTGGGCTTACCTCACCATCAAACAGCTGATCAGGGAGCGGTGAGGCCCACAGCACCACATGTTCACACGGATATTCTGGGTCACATGGTACAGCCGAGGGTTGTCTGTTTAATCAGGAACATTTAAGCAACCAACCAGAACACAGTAGGTCGTTTCTGGATGGTAAGTCGACAACAAAACATGAGTGGAAAAACCAGCTGACCAAACATGCTGGAACTCCTCTTGTGTTGCTGAGTAACGGGCTGAGCTTCTGTGGGGTTGCTTGGTAACGGGCAGTGATGTTACATTGTGAAGGTTTTTAAAACGGCTCATTTTCAGACGTCATGCACTATCTGAGCACGTTTTAAAACCCTGGAAACACAAATGAAAGTACAAAAATGGGAAAAATGGGAAATTTGCATTATAGTTCCTCTTTATTTTCTCTTAATGAGGAATTTGTGTTGATTCTTCAAAAGAGCAAATAAATAACCGAAAAACCTGATAACAACCAGCATCCAGTCACAATACGACCGTCCCTGTAAATATATAAAATATCATCTCCACCTCAGGCTTCATTTGGTTAAAGGTCATGACCCTAAACCAGTATGGCTGTTTGGAAGGGTTGAGGGAGAAATCCTCTTTGGTCTGGATTCAAGATGGCCGCCAGCCTGAGGTTAGCAAAGCTTGATCTAAAGAACCAACCCAGAACCAAAGTGTTGATGTTTGGTCCATATGCATAAAACCAAACAGCTTATCAGCACAAACACCTTGAACCTTTCAGTAAACCAAAGTAATGTAGCGTTAATGTGAGTCCATCTGTGCAGCAGCTGGTTCAGAGGGACATGAACAGGACCCTGACCTCCGGGGTCAAACCAGACGGCTTCATCTCTCTGCTCTCTGGCTCCCCCTGCAGGTCTCTGGTTACAACAGTTGGAAAAAAGAGAAAAATCACCAAACAGATCACAGAGCTGGCCCTGCAGCACAGCTTTGTGACGCCGCTGACCGCCCTGCTGGTGGAGAGCGAGGACGCCACCGAGAGGCTGCTGGCCGACTCGGCCCGGGACCCCCGGCAGGGCTGCTGCTCAGGTCACACACACACACACACACACACACACACACACACACACACACACACACACACACACACACACACACACACACACACACGCAGTAGCACATCTGTACTGTCATATCTACAGTACCAGAACCTTTTGGATTTCCTCCAAAGTCTAAGCAAAGTGTTTATAAAAACATTGAACTGAATTTCAATGACTTATTTCTCAGCTTAGCAGAAGAGAGCATCTGATTGGCTGATCAGTCCTCATGACGTCTCCTCCTCCAGAAGCTCCTGACACCAAAACCTAAAGCTGACTGATATTTCGCTGCATGTCGATTATAAATATGTTATTGTTGTGACCAATGCAGGCGTCCAGACTCTCTCTGGTCCGCCGTCCGTCGGCCTGGTCTACGCCACTCCGCCCCCCTGGATCCAAATCCCCATCACGACCCCTTCCAGTCAGGTCCTTGGCCCCGTGGACACCATTCTGCCCGCAACGGTTCACTTGGGTAAGGCTCGCCTCCATCTGCAGGCAGCAGATACAAGTTTCCATGTTCAGAGTCTTTGTTTATCATCCAGTGGACGGAGACCCTCACTTCATCATCCGCCTGCCGGGAAGCAACATGGACGTCTGCTTCAACATCGACTCCAAACCGGGCCACATCCTCAGCCTGGTGTCCGACATGGGAACAGGTGCAGGACAACTGGAAATGTTTTGGTATTCTGGTGTCATTAGAAAGCCCAGTTTAGTTTGTCCTCTTAAAAGTTGCTAAGTGTAGCAACAAAGTTGCTAGGAGGACAACTGAGGCCCAAACTGGGCCATTAACAGAACCATGAGCCCAAACACAGCAGATCTACAAGAGAAGGAGCGGCAATGGCCTAGTCAAAGTAAAAACCTCAAATTCAGTTTGAGCTGAGCTGAACTGAAGTAAGAGGAGAGCGGACCAGAACTCCTCCAGAACCGAGTCAGACTGTGGTAGAGTGAAAATAACTCCTGCTGCGTGTTACTTATTGTCTCTCCATGAGCTCCTGGAACTGACCTCTAACCCAGCGGTGCTCAAAGTAGGGCGCCTGGGCCATGAGTGGCCCTTTGACCACAATTCAGGAATAAATTTGGACAAAACTGTGACTTTTAAATCAAAATCTACTGATGCAGGAAGTGTTTTCAGATGAACAATGAAAACACCCAGATTCTGCTTTTGTTGCTGAGAACAGATGAAATATTTTAGAGATCAGAATAGGAAGCAAACTGGACTATTAACATGTTTTGGTCCGTGAGAACTTTGGAGCTGACATAAAGTTAGTACACCCTGGTGACGGTCTGCCTGGGTTCCCTCCACGCTGTGTGCAGGTGTGGTGGTGAACGGCCAGCTGATCAGCTCCAAGCAGCCTCACAAAAACATTCTCAGCTCCTACTTTGGCATCGTCTCCGTCTACCACCAGCCTGCCGGGGTCAGCGTGAAGGTCGGCACCGACCGGATCTCCATGGCTGACGGCGGCGGCGGCGGCGACCACTCGTTCACCTGGGGCGCCACGGCTGACGTCGTCCAGGACAGGTAACTCCGCCTCCACTAGCTTCCTGATCTGCTCTGATTGGTCCTGAGAGTTCTGCTTCCTGCTTCAGCGTCAGGATCTCCATTGTGAAGAACTCCCACGTCACCGTCACCATCGACAACAGCATCCGGGTGACGGTGCTGCTCCACCGGGTCTGGAGGAAACATCCAGTCAATGTGGACTTCCTGGGCCTCTACATTCCCAGTGATAACCAGTACTCTCCACTGGTTCACGGACTCATAGGTACGACTCCCAGACCTGGACGAGGCTCAGCCTTTACCTCTATAAGCCTCGTGATTTAATAACAATGACATAAACTTCATTCTCTTCATAATTTGAGAGAAAAAAATCAACCAAAGCATAGAGCATTTAGCATTGGCAACTTTTGAGCATTTGGACTCCTAGTGGTCAGTAGTAGTACTGCAATTAATGACTTTTTATTGGAAAATTAAGAGGAAAACAAATAAGTTATTAGAACAAAAATGGTATAAATTATGAAATTTTGCCAATTTTTTCTTCCTACAGAGCTTGGAAGACCATTGTTGAGTTGAAATAAATGAATAATTTGTGATACAACAGGGCAGTTTTCCCGAGAGCCTGAGGTGAGCGTGTACGACGTCCATGAAGGGCCCGACCCGCTGAAGAAGGAGGCCACCATGGAGGTGAAAGGTCACACGCTGCGGGTCACCAGGTACTTCCTGTTACTTAATGTTGTGTTCAGGGAATCCAGACTGAAGTTTAACCTGAAGTCAAGACTGTGTGTTACTGTGTGTGTTACTCTGTGTGTGTGTGACTGTGTGTGTGTGTGACTGTGTGTGTTACTCTGTGTGTGTGTGACTGTGTGTGTTACTCTGTGTGTGTGTTACTCTGTGTGTGTGTGACTGTGTGTGTGTGTTACTCTGTGTGTGTGTGACTGTGT
>VMRN01001019.1:0-12008 GCA_010277015.1 Poeciliopsis turrubarensis | reverse complement strand
CTTCAAATTTAAAGTTGCAGAGAGCGACAGCACGGTCGCCAGAGGAGCTGATAGAAAGCTAACTGCTAACAACAACGGCCTTGGGTGGAGCGTTGGCTGCAGCTTCTGACCCGGTTCTGTTTGGACCCCAGGTGGTTGAGATGTAATGTGTTCACTCACTCACTCAGCTCTCATCACTTCATCATCATCATTTCAGACATTGTTTACATTCAAAGTTACCTTCTTCTGCCGCAAATAAAATACAACAAAGGCTGCATTCACGTTGCAGCCTGAAGTGAACCAATTCCCATTTTTTTGTCAAATGGGATTTTTTATTCAGACTGTAGTAATGTGAACACAGCCTCGGTTTGTAGAAATCTGCTGCTCTGTCTGCTTGTGTTTTTCATTGTTTTAGCCCAGTTAAATTTCCCTGTTTCTTGTTTCGTCCTTTCCTTTCTGAGCTGCAGCTTCGCCTCTCCGTCAGCGGAGGAATCAGCCCAAGCTGGGCAGGATAATCCCCATTGTGCTAATCTGAATGACTGGCCTCTGGGAGGCCACAAAATTGACTGGCTTGAAAAGTGAGCTCTGCTGCCCAGCATGACCCCTCCACCCTGTCACACACACACACACACACACACACACACACACACACGCACACGCACGCACACACCACTGAAACCACAGAACATAAACAAACTGGCTTCTACATATCTCTCTGCTCAGAATGGCCTCACCTCATGGAAGCTGCTATGATCCAAATTGAAAGGGACAACCTTGGCCTGAAAGAGGTGAGTCATGGAGTTTTGTCCATTTTCTTTCCTCCAGATATCAACATGACACATTAGCTGTAGGACATGTTAAGAAGACAAAAATAACTTCAGGATTTTGGGGAAAAAATGCTTCGGAGAACAGTAACGAGCTTATTACACTTGTTTAATATGCACTTCTGATTTTGGTTTAATTAATCTGAGGAGACATACAGGTTCGGACAGTTTGGGGTCTACAGCAGCAGTAATTCTATTTAAAATAGCCTTACATAATTATAGAGAGAATCCAGGATGAGCAACAGTCACATGCAGACAACCGCTTTTTTACAAATATGATTAAATATCTGCCCTGGGCAGGTAAGCACCACCACTTTCATACATGTGACGATGTTATTCCTAAATTCATTAGTCTATCTTGTTTTTGCATTAATTAACACGCAGCGCATAACCTGCACCGCTGCAAATTAATCCTTCCCTCAAAATACGAACAGACTCTAATTTAGTTTCTGGCACCCAGCATCAGACTCGTCTGCATTACATTTCTGACATGGCTTCCAACACCCAAGAGTGAGCACTCAGCAGTCCTTCATTATCACTTTGGTTTCCAACAGCAACAAATTCACCAGGACAGATTTTGCGAATCGGGGTTCTTCGCAGGGTTCTCTGCGAGGTTCACCAACTCACACATGCCGTCCTGCTGGCAACGTCAGCAGATTGTCAAACGCTTTCTCTGCTGTTTTCATCAGAATGAAAATAAGCATCTTACTTATAAGGTGTTCATTTAAAGATATACTCACCATTAAAATGTGATCCTCCCAGCAGGAAGCAGAACTTTACGTATATGGCTCATTATAACACTTCAAACTCAACTACAAGCAGATTTAAAAAGATCTGTTTTTAAATGACAGAGTCGAGTCCAAAGGAAGAGCGAAGCAAAGTCTGGGAGCTCCTGTCTCCATTTCTGCTTAATGCTTTTCCTCTTCACCATCCGGTCGACCTGGTTTTATTCAGAACCAGAACTCCATCATCTGCTCCACCTCCAGCAGCTGTAAGTCAAACCAGCCTGTTCCCCTCCTGGCCTGTGGGGGCGCTGCACCAAGAACCACTGAAGGAAACGACACAAAAACCTCTGAGCGCAACTCCCTTCTTCACCAGATGGAAACAAGATGGAGGAGCCATTTCAGCAGGAGCCATTTCTGCTGCTACCGCTAGGCTAGCATGTTAGCTTTGGTTGTGTCTACCCAGAATTCCCTTCACTGTAGTCCACTTCCTGCTTTTGGAGCGGTCTGCTTGGCGTTTACGCATTCATTCAAACTGAACCAGAGTTCACTTCAGCCAGACCCAGACCGACGTTTGGAGGACCAGAACTTTTACAAATTTTCAACACGACTCAGATCTGAGCTTCAAAATATCGACTTATATCGATATTTATCGATAAATATCGACTGTTCTGAAGCGGCTTTGACATTAATTTGTTGGCGTTGTTAGGCTCATTGTCCATTTGTGAGCAAGTTTTAAATGGTGATACAATCTATTTTATAAAGCACACCAGTCCACCTGCTGCACCCCAACATTCATACACAAAGTAACGCTGTCATTGCTCCACTGTGGCGGTGCAGTGAAGTCAGGAGAATAACTCGAATTTATGAAAATATGAAACTTCTCCAACAGTCCCAACAACAAATACCATAATATTCTGTATGTTTTTAAATGCATGCGTCCACTTTCATCCAGGAACGGTAACAGATTTGCAACTCCATGTTTGTCTCCTGCATGTCTGGCCTACTTCCCTGCACCATCAGCCAAAGTTTACTTTTTGAAACATTACAGTACGCCATGCTGCAAAATTCACACTGAGCGTCTGCTGTCAGCACACACTATCTGTTGGTGCCATTTGCATCCCACCATTGTGTGTTTGCTCACCTGAAACCAGCCCAACTTTGTTTTGCCTGGTGAAAGAAATGCTTTTGAGCGAGACTTTGGGGGGGAAACATGGATCTCTTTACAGGAAGCTGCTGGATCTCCCATGGGATGATTATTGTTTGAAGAGGTTGGAAGGATTTGACTTGTTGACTGAGAAACTCATTCCCTCTAGGACTGAATGCAGAGAAAACACTTTAGCTGCCAATCCCACATGCCAGCCAATCATTTGACAACTTTGGCATCCTGCTGAAAATCAATGTGGAAAAAAACCTAAATCTTTCACCTGTTTTTTTCCTGTCAGAGGGGAAAAAACCCTTCTCACAATATCACAAAAAGCATTTAGTCTTCCATTTTCCCCAGAGGTGGAAGATTTAGAGGATGGATTTTAGAGCAGGAAACAGCAAGAGTTTGAACGCAGAGAATTATTCTTTTCTCCCTCTTTGACCTGTGAGACTGAAACAGTTTTCTCTTTTAACACACAATAAACGAAGTGACAAGGGACAGATTCAGCGAGTTTTATGTCATATTTGTATCCTAAAGAAGCCATAAAAGAGATTCATGAGCCATATTTTGTCTGAGATGTTGTGCTCACCAAGCATGTTGTTGCAGTTCTGGAGGCACCTCATTTTCATCTGCAGATTGGATGTCCCTCATTCTCACCAGAATTGGATTTGTGACACGCTTCCCTCTTAGGTAAAACGGGTGTAATTATGGGAGTAACCTTTGGGGGCATTTTCTGCAGAGAGAGAGAATAAAGCGGTGATTGGGTGAGTTTTGTTCATTTTACAAGCTGCTCTTCCTTTTATTAGGGTCAAGTCACAGAGAAACGGTGCAAACCGACATGAGAAAATTTCTTCTTAAACCTAAACAAACTTTCAGTGACAGATGGAAGAGATGGGAAAGTAATTGCTTTGTTTTATGTCTGGTTGTTTAGAATTAAAGACGAAAACATAAAACTAACCATTACTGAAAGGTTGGTTATGATGGAAAAAGAAAAAAACAATCAAAGAAAAATAAAAACAACAGGGTTTGTTTGTCTGTAAGCTGAGTTTATGAAATAGACATTTTGATGTATTGTGTGAACAGATGTGAAGTGGAGAAGCTGCAGAGAGCAGGGCGCTGTGGGGCGGGCCTCCTGTAGGGGGCACCAGCGTTCTGAACATGACGACAAAAATACATCAGAAGAAGCAATTTCACACATTTAGCCAACTTCACCGAGACGATGCCAGAGAGAAAACTGATGGATGTTGACTACTTAAAGCGACGATGAGTCACAGAAATAATCTGGGTTAAACAGGAAATAAAAATAGGAGGAAGTTTTACTGTGATTTTTTTAAAGTTTGGATTTTCATTGGCAGGATCTGAAAACGCTCTTAGCTAAAGTGTGGTTTAGCTAATGACACTATGAGGCAAGTTTCATAGAGAAATCAACTTAATGAAGGCGACATTAATTAGGGAACCACCTGTCTGTTTCTGGCAAGTTTTACAGGCGATAACTTTCATATCAATTGTTTTGATGGGTTTTTTTTTTTTTTACATCGTTTTAAAATTCTTTTAAAGAAAGCAACAAAAAACAGGTTTGTGACTAAGAGCTTTGAAATGGTAAAGATTGAGTCGGTCAAACTATGAATGAGGTCATAATTAATGAAGCGAAGCCAGGCGGAGCTCAGTGAGCCCAGTGTTCCCCACATCCAGGCTGGATCTTTGAGAAGCGACAGCATGATTTGGACATGCAGTCGTTGTCTCGTGTCTCTCTCATGGACAGAAAAACTGCCTCAATTTTCCAAGGTCCAAAGTTCAAGATATTTGTGTCATTATTATCTTTTTCTTCCTGAATGTGCTTGTGAAGAACTCTCTGCCCTAAAAATAAATGGTTTGGCCACTAACACAACTTCTTCGTTTCAGCTCATTTGGCTCGCTGGAGCAAACTGTGAAATGCTTGGCCTACTTAAATCTGATGTGCAGAAAGAAAGAAGAGAAAAGGAAAATAGAGACTCCAGCACTTACAGCGCAGCATTTAGCTTAGCAACTTGTACAATTTTTACATTATTAATGTCTTTCCCCGCTGGAAGCCTGGGCATGTTTGGAGTTTAAAGTTAAGAAATGTCACCAGAAGAGGCCACAAATATTCATACATGAGTTTTTAAGTCAAAAAGTGCCACAATGCAATAAACAATCATAAAATTTATATTTATAAAAAAACTGAAAACATTTTTTCTTTCTATAAAACATGATTGGTCTGCAGTTGAGCTGCTAAGCGTATTAACCAGTCAGTCGTTGTTTTTATTTTGTGTAATAAAAAGAGAAAAAGATCAAAGTTATTATGAATCAGACTGGTAACCTGCCTGAACAGAATGTGCAAAACTTTATTATTCAGCTTTAAATCTGGAGATGTAAATTCAAATCAAGGCTTTTTAAAGGAAATATTCCTTTGCCTCAATATTTAAACAGGCCAGCTTTCAGCATGGAAATCTAGTCATGTTATATAAGTCTGACTGAAAACCACTTTATAAAGACCTCTAAAGCTCTCTACATTACATAAAAACAGTTAAAATGCAGCTTTACAACATCAATTGAAGTTTACTGTTAGATTCAAAACCAAAAGTAATCTTCAATCTAAAGCTTGCAGACTGATCAAACTGGTGGAACTTTGATTCAGATCTGCTGGAAAGGAAACGGTTTTATGTCTGATTTAAATGAACAAACAGTTTCTGCTGAAGAGGAGCAGAGAAACTAGAAGCTGCTTCCTCATCAGCTCCGGGATGAACCGAAGACTCTGAGAAGTTCATTTCCAACAAGTAACTCAGGAACATATTTCACCCCAAAACCTTTTAGAGCTTCACAGACAAACGGCAGAAAGTTAAAATCCATCCTGCTACAACAGGGAGGCGGGGCGGTGATTTAACAACTGGGTTCTGGACTTTATTTCCTCACAAAGTTGGTTTTTACTTTCTGAGGAAAAAAATCCTGCTAAGCGTTACTCATAGATAGCGTTAAAGTGTCAACCTTTTCCTGTTGGGATGGGTCAATATCCTCCCAGATCAGAAAAATCCATCCCTGCATGACTGATTCAGAGTCACAGGTCTTCACAGAAAGCTGTTTGGACAACTGGCAGCTCTCTCTCTCTGGCTGCCATCAGAGATAACGGGACATTTTTCTCCATTTCTCCATGACTCAAGACATTTCCCTTCAAACACAGAGGCATGTCCTCCTGGCCTCCGCCTGTCAGCTGGGAGCAGACGACTCGTTTCTGACCGCAGCCCAACAAATCACTCAGCTTCCACGGCGGTTTTACTGCAACATAAATAATTCATCGGACCAAACTTTTCCACATGACTCTGTTAGAATCACCAAACGGGTTTCTATTTGCCACAACAACGAGAATATGTCAGATTTATTTAATAAAGTCTTCAAGGTACTGTCTCTTTCAATAACGAGGGGAAGCCCGGATGATGATGTCATCAGCTGGTGGAATTTAATGTTCCAAATGTACGGAGCCCCATAAGGGACACGGGTGATTGCTTTTTTCCCTTCGCCTTCCCTCCCAAAACGTTGAGTATCTTGTTTTTCTGCTATAAGGTTTTGATCATGTTTTTCCATGAATGTTAAAATGTCAGTGATGTATCTGAAGATTTATGTCTTTTTCTTTAGGATGTCACATACGGATGTGCAAAATGTAAAAGTAGAAGAGGCCAATCATGGGCTTTCATCTCTCTATCATTGTAAGAGACAAAAAGACTGTAAAAAAGGACAGAAATCCAAATTATGTGGAGAATGTTTGAGTTATTTTCATGAAGTAATAAAGTAATCCGTTTTTATTGTGTCTGCAGTCCCATCGCCATACAAACATGGACATTAATAGATTTTCAACCAGTTTCTGAACCAAAGAGTCAAGAAATATTTTCACTGAGGCTTTTTAAAGGTGTAGATCTGTGACATTTATCATTATGACTGTATTCAAAATAGAACAGGGTTTATTTGTTCATTTATGGCAAATATATCCCTATGCCCCTTAGGAGGTTCTGTACGAATGTTGTGCCAATGTATGTAAACGTCTGATTTTGAATATATATATACATTGAATAAAAAATCTCAGACATAGTCTCTCATTGTGGTTTTTAGCAAACAGAAGTTTTGTCTGATTTAACATCAGTGAGGAAAAATGGTGAACTCAGTGCATCAGGCCAACACAGTATATTGCCTTGTATGATGCCTATTCAGTCATGATGTATAAGTGAAGCAATAAAACAGACGGAGGAGCTGCTGCCAGTAAAACAGAGCATCTCTCCTGCTGAAGCCAGGAGTCATTGTGTTTTTCCAGCATGGAGACTCCAGAGCTTCCCTCCCGGTGGGTGAGGGATTGATGGCGCTCTCAGCTGAGTTTATCGAGCGCCTGCATCCACTCTGACTGTCCAGCCAGCACTTAAGCTGCAACCTCTCTCTGCTCTGGTCCACCTCTTTCCCTGAGATGCTGGGAGACGGACAGATTTCCACTTTGACTGTTATCCTCGACCACCAGGAGACATTCCAGCCGTCCACTCAAGGCTCCGTGTGGCTCAGAGCCTGACAGGTAGTGTGATGGCAGCACTCCTGTTGGAAACATTTTAGTGACATCTTGGTGTCAGAAGCCATAATTTCAAATTTGCAGAGACAGATTCCAGCTCCTCGTTTCCTGTTTTTTTTATGTAACTGTCATGTTCTTTCAGTCCAACTGATAGTTTATGTTCTTCCGGCACCGTGGCATATCACTCAAAATTTTGATTTCTTCAAAGAAACATGGCATATTTTCTTTAATTCATCACATTGCAACCACAAACTCTGGTGTTCTGCATTGATATTTGATGAGACCGACCATCAGAAAGTAGTGGCTACCAGCGAAGAGGAAATTAAAGGACGCATTGATTTAAACAGTGATGGTCACAAGAATCAAAAATACTGAAAAAATGCTAAATTCAATCATTTTGAAACCTACTGTGTGTTAATAACACCAGATCAGTTATAGCTTAGTTTGACAATAACCCAAATATCAAATTAATTGGTACCATTAATTGGTACCCATCAAATCACGGGTGGAGAAGGGGAAAGTGTGAAGACTTCATCCACTTCAAAATAAGAGCATAAATTTAAAGAAGAGTTCCTAACAGTCAAACCAGAACTTCAACACAATGTCAAATTTTATTACACGGAATATTTATATAACAATCTAGAAAATTAGCACTCTAGAAATTAACTTAATTTCGGTTAAGCTAAACGTTTTCAAAGTTAGCAAAAAAAGAAAAAGCTAAACAAAATTGACCTGACAGCAGCTCCGCCCCCATGCAGTCCTCCCCCAATCATTCCAGGGCGTTTTTCACCAACTGACCAATCACAATTTGTCCGGAAATACACGCCCCTTCTCTGGAGGCACTAGCTCAGTGTCTGTGATGGAAAACACACTGCGGTCAGAGATTTTGAGAAAAATAATCAGACATGAGGTCGACTGCAGGGCATAATTCATTTCTTCCATTATTCCAGACTGCTGCTTGGTTTTGGGAATAGAATAAATTGCTAGCGGTTCGAGGCTAACGGCTCACGGCTAACGATTCGAGCTAACGGCTAGCGGTTCGAGGCTAACGTCTCACGGCTAACGATTCGAGCTAACGGCTAGCGGTTCGAGGCTAACGTCTCACGGCTAACGATTCGAGCTAACAGCTAGCGGTTCGAGGCTAACGGTATTATAGATTAACTGGTGGGTAAATTAACTGGTTGAAACCAATGCGCACCGCAGATGTTTCTAAATTGTAGGTCGTTGTGTTGATGCCTGTTGAAAAATGCTATTTGTGTGACAAAACCGTTTCCAAAACTTCACCATAAATCCCATTTGAAGCAGAAATGTTTCATGTTGCATGTGAAAAATCTGTTTCAAAACAAGTTTCAACAGAGCAGCATTCAGTGCGTTTCGAAAACACCGCATTTGAGCAGAACCAGATCAATGAGTAGCACGACAATCCCGTTCACTTTCAGGTTCACCAGAATAAATTAAATTTCATGTAAACCTAAGTGGAAGGTTTCTGCTTTTTATAACCAGCACTGATTATAAAAAAATATTGGAATTGACTCTCAAGTTCCTGTAATGTGAGTTATTAACACTTCCAGCCTACTATGTGTTTTTGGCTCAGATCCTGCAACCAAACTGTTTAACTTGCTTCTTTTTCAGCGACTCTGCCCACAGGAAGTGTCGCTAAACAATGAGGTTGGTGTCACCACATTTAATAAAATCTAAATCACATTCCTGATGGTGTTGCTGTGGTGTTTATGTGTCCAAATAGAGAGGAATATCAAGGAATGTCTTTGAGTTATACTGCAATAACATCTCATCGAAATGATAAAAAGTTAACAGCCAATGTTGCAGTTGGTGGTGAATCCAAATGGACAAGTAAAAATTATAATAATAAACGTTCCTACATTATACTATCAGATACCAACAGATTGTGATCCATATCTACAGTATTTGTTCTCTACTGGGAACCAGTTTGCAGGCTGGAAATAAACTTAAAAACAAAACGAACCGCTTTAAGACCTGGATTAACTCGTGACACTCAAACAGGGTCCTCAACGCAGATGTTTGTAAAATAAATAGGTGGCTGTGTCGTTTCCTGATCAAAACGCAACATACATAAACAAACGATTAGAAAATGTCTCTTTCTCTTTGAGCTCTTCCAAACAAAAATAATTCTTTGTATGTGAAGGAATATTCCAGAATATATGGAAGTATTACCAAAATATACCACACTAGTGAATATTATTTCCTTAGACAATAAAATAAACTGGTCCAAAATGTGAATTAGACGACATCTTTGTGAATACTTTACTATGTTTTTTAAAACTTTGTTTGACAAAGCTCTGATGTTTTCTGTAATCACTAAAACTACATGATTAATTGCAAAGCATCTTAAACATGAACACATGAGTGATTTTAAAATGCTGACGTTAATGATCCTTCTCTGGAAAAGAAAAGATGGCCTCCTTTACATTGTGTCGACAGCCGGCGATGGTTATTTTAGGCAGATGAGAGGGAGCCTGAGAAATAATGAAGGCCATCTGTCTTGATGGAGCCATGTCCTCTGAATGCTGGGTCCGATGTAAACAACTCCATTTGTCAAGATACGATGAACCTTGAACTGCTATAACATCCACTGAGACGCTGCGACTGCGTCAAGCTCCTGCAAATCTTTGGCTCTTTTATTTCTTGCAAGTTTGTAAGTTTGAAAAGTTGGAAAAACTCCTCCTCCTAAAAAAGCTGCACTGAAACATGCGAATATTCATTATAGTGTGAAAATCCAGAGTTCATGCTCTTATTCTGCTGAAGGCACAACCAGCATTAAACCTTCTGCTTCCACTCATTAATGAGTCGCCCACAAAACCAAAATCATATTTCCTCCAAAAACCATTTTAAAAACTGAAAAGAGTTGAAATAATCAACACTGATGGGAGGAAATGCATACAAATCAATAACACTCCATACATTGACCAGCATAGATCCATTATTCACCTCATTTCCTGGATTTACAGGTTAAAATTCAGACACACTGTCAGTTTACTCAACATTTCAACCTGTAAATACCTAATATCTATATATATGCAGATATTAGAGGGCTGAGATGCTTTAAAAATAGAAGATGTTTTTTTTGTAAACCATGAACTCAACTTTGCTGCTTAAACCACAAATGGTTTTTCCTTCCAAAAGTGTCACATTTAGTGGGGATAAAAAAAAACTTCCTTTTATTCCCACCAAAATAAAAGGGTCTCTAACCCTTTTATTTTGGTGGGAAAAAATAAAAGGGTTAGTTCAAATCCAAAAATGTCTCCCAGCCTATGGAAACTCTGAAACAGACCATTTCCCATAATGCAACGTGTTGGTCATGAATATGCAGCCTGTTGGTTTGCGTCTGTGCAGCAGTGAAGGATCTGCCTGTGTCTTCATGGACAGCCCAGCCGATCCGCCAGCAGGTTAAATGTTTCGGGGTCTAACCCTCAGCAGAGTTTGAAATGTTTTACTGTGTTTATACTCTGCAGCGATGGAACAAAACCTTTTGCATTTTCACATCTTATTAGTTCTGCTGCAGAGAAGCAGAACCAGAAAAGCATCTGGTCAGTAAAACCAGCAAAATGAAGATGCTGATCATGTTGTTTGAGAAAAGATATAAACAATGAACTCTACAAAGATTAAACTAAACTCTGAACAAGGACACTGATATTTATAGAATTTACTTCATAATAATCACCTCAAACGTAAACTATGGATGATGAAAGTGAAAAAGAAAAAACAACATGAAAAATATTCCCATTGATGTGAACAGCAGTCAGTTAAAGTACGAAGCTGAATTGTTTAAAATCTGCAAAGTTATTATTAAAAACTAAAACTAAAATAAAATGTCAAAAAATAATTTTTTAAATAAAAACATGTTTAATTTATCAGGTGTTAAAATGTTCCTACTCTAGAAGTTGGATGACTATTTGCAGAAAACTGTAACTTTTGTCTGCAGATCTTTTCTAAAGAATTAGTAAAGGTCAGGAAAAGACATTGAATATGTAGCATTACACTTTTACTTCCCAAATAAAATGACTCCAAAAGAAAGTTTGCATCCTCAGAAAAAGAAAAGCTGATGTTTTGACAGATTCATTTCTGTTGAAAACCTCAGAGATTTTTTCAGGAACCCTAGAAAATAGTTTTAGTTTGTTGTCTTAATTCTCAAATCCACATGAAGGTTTTCAATATTTTCAAGTTGTACATATTTTGATGCCATTTTTAATATCTGGACAATTTTTCTGTTGACATGTTGTCCTTACTGTAGTATTTTATTCTCATATTTTATATTCTATATGTGTGGAGACATTGCTTCGGTCTGGTCTGTCATTCTGTTGGGTTGAACCAGATGTTGCAGATGTGAATCGCTGCAGTGGATCCGACTCTGTGGGGTCACATGGGGACTGACTCACTTTCCACTGATCATAGCATCAAAGTGCAGTAAGAGCCGACCGGCTGCTTGAATCCTGATGTATTTTGGGGTTTCTGAGAAGTTTGATGTGTTTCAGGAGCTGAAGCTGACTGAGGTTCACCAGCAGCTCTTTACCCAGTGAACTGGAGGCCTGCTGCCTTTTGGTGCTGAAGATCAAAGTTTCTCTGAGGAACATCTTGAAATTCAAACCGTGACGGGGTTATCTTCAGGGTTTGGTTCAGATTAAACATCTGGATGCTCCCAGCTGCAGCAGATACTGACTGATGACAGCAGCAGAAACATCTGAAGAGTGTGTGTGTGTGTGTGTGTGTGTGTGTGTGTGTGTGTGTGTGTGTGTGTG
>VMRN01001018.1:0-12017 GCA_010277015.1 Poeciliopsis turrubarensis | reverse complement strand
AGCCTCCTCTTCATCACACCAACAAGAGGGAGCCTCCTCTTCATCACACCAACAAGCGGCTGCAGAAACAGCTCACAGGATCTTCGCCTGCTGCTCAGCAGGCGGCTGAGTCCCAGTACGAAACTGGTTACACCTCCGGGGACACTGGTAATGAGCTGGACTGGGACCAGAGAGATCACCTGTACAGGTGGGTCAGGTCGCTGCTGCCATCTCCACGGCAACAAAGTCTTGCCTTCGTCTGATTCATCAGATAGAGAATGACAGAAACATCCATTGTTCAAAAATATAGCAATACAGATTGTGGTGACTATTAATCTAATATAATCACGCTAACTTACTGTTGAAGTGATTTCTGTTTCACGCCTGAGACGCTGATGAACATGCGGTTCAGTGACAGTGAAACAGCAGTAATCAGCTGCTGTGTGCCTCCAGGCTGTACCCGGCCATCACCACAGACGAGCAGCGCCGCCAGTACAAGAGAGAGTTTGACTCGCATCTGGCCCACTACAAGACGCTCTGCTCTGAAATGGACCACATCAGTGACCAGATGCACGAACTGAGCCGAGAGCTGGACACGCTGGACGAAGACTCCATGAGACACCAGGTGACCAGAGAGAGGAGAAAAGCTTCAGCTACTTCATATGCTTTATTTCTGCTCTTCCACTCATGTTCACAGTGCCTTGCAAAAGTATCCATTGAAACTGCAGAGTGAAACTTATATAATTGTGTTTTTATTATTATTATTATTTAAGCTGCCATTGTGTCCTGACAGGAGACAGAATGTGAATCAAACTTCTCTAACTTCTCCCAGCGCTTGACAGAAACAGCCAATCAGAGGCCAGAGGCAGGTCTGACGTAGCGAAAGCTTCTGCAGTCATAACAGAGGCTCACATGTCTTTGCAGAACATTTTGTGTTCATTTCAGCTGTGTGCTAATTTGGGTTTATTACATAAAATCTCAACAGTTAAAAAATGCATGAGAAAAAAACACAAAAATGGGGTCGGAATGCTTTTGCAGGGTGCTTTGTTTTATTTGTTTGTTTGTTCTGTTTAGCACTAGATAAGTCAAGACTGCAATATTTGTTGAACTTTGTGAACATGTGAGTGGAACATTCGTTTGTGACCTGCAGGGTATAGCAGATGAATACAACCGGCTGAAAGACCTGAAAAAGGTACGGTGACCTCTGACCTCTGTGTCCATCAGAGCCTTTAGGCTGTTAGCCGTGTCTGCTATCACTCTGTTATTCACAGCTGGACCCAGATATTTACATACGTTGAATAAAAAGACACATGCACATTTTTTTTCCACTGTCTGAAGTCACATAGAAAAAAAACGCTGGTGAGAACATTTTAGTTTTTGTTTTATTTTGTAACTTTCCTCAAATTCAAAAGTTTACTTACCATATCCAGGAAACTGTCTGATCAACTGTATGACATGTTAGGTCATTGCAGCTAAGCCAAAACAAGAAAGGTTAGGTTTGATTTAACTTCAGACAATGAGAAAAAATGGTTGTGTCTTTTTAGTCAGTGCATGTAAAAGTCTTGCTTTAACTCTGAAACTAACATCTTGTTGAATCTTTTGGTGGATTTTCAGGGTTTTTGCATTAATAGGAGTTTGTCAGCATCCCACATCTGGATGCTCAGTCTACCTTGCAAAGATCCCAAAACTTTGCGCTTCCTGGGAACCTCAGTGATTTTCTGTCGCTTTTATTTCTGGACTTTGGCTAGGCCATTCTAAAACTTTGGCTTTCCTCACAGAAAGCCATCCTGTGTTGATTTAGATGGAAGCTTATCGTGATAACTTTTTGCCGTCACCTTCCTGGCAAACAGCTGACAGTCCTGTTTTAAAACTGACAGCTACTTTAACTGTTTTCACCTGACAAAAACCTGAGATCCAGCTGTGTTTCAGTCAGGATGGAATAATTTATTTAATAAAGGAAAATCCTTCTGCCTTGCAGCTCTTCTTCTCAATCCAGACATTTGGAAAACATAGATGCCGTAAAAGACTAAACATAATTTATGGTTCCTCAAATTCACAAGCATTCATATCAGCTGAAAATCCTGAAAGTGAATCCAGAAGTGCATTAGGTGCAACACTCTTAAACATTAGGGTTTAAGAGTGTTAATATTTATGGAACCATCTTTTTAGTTTTTACTATTTTCCTTCAAACAGATTAGTTTATTTGCTAAACATCATATCCTCAGTTTTACATCAAAACTCAGGAAATGCTGACGTTGCTGTGCAGACAGTGTCAGGAAATAAGAGCCACGCTCCGGGTCCCTCCAGATTCTGTTGCTGTTACCGGGGTTTTCTTTAGCACAGTGCGAACACGAGCAAACAGAGGCGATAACATCAGGTTGCATAGGAACCAGCTGAGTGTAATCAGGGAAATGCTGAACAGCCAAGGGCGAACCTGAGCAGCAAACAGAGGGAGGAGACTGATAAACACAGATGGAGCTCAAAGGGATCCACAAGTCAGACGGGAAAAACCCAACACTGTAATGTGAGGTGATTTAGTATTATGAGACACACAATGCAAAATAAGACCAGAATGCAGAAGGACATTAGGCAAAAAGGATGTTGAGCAACTTAGTTGGCCGTCTCTGGTGACGGTGGCAGAGGCGAGGACACTGAACAAACTGCTGGACATCATGGACGATAGCAGTCACCCTCTACATGCCGTCATCAGCAGCCAGAGGAGCCTGTTCAGTGACAGACTGCTGCTGCCCAAGTGCCGGACCGATAGATTTAAGAACTCTTTTGTCCCCCACACCTTCAGACTGTACAATTCCTCATGGGAGCGGGAGGGGATACCGGACAGAGGGTATAAGGAGTCGTGACCCCTTGTACTTTTCTCCATACTTATCAGGTCAAACCACATAGTGCAATACCATATCACTGGTCAATCTGCCAAATTCTTACATTTTCTTTTGTGTTGTATTTATATTCTATATTCTTATTCCTTGTTTCTTGCATAATTTCAGGTTTTTCTTGCATAATTTAAGGTTTTGGTTACTCACATTTAGTGTGTACCTTAGTATTTAATTTTTATATTCTTTTGCACTTTGCTCACTGTGTGCTATCTTTGTTTTTTTGCCTGTAAGCTGCTGGTAACTTCAATTTCCTGAGGGCGTCTTCCCAAGGGATCAATAAAGTACAAGTCTAAGTCTAGTTTTCAAACATGGTCAAAGTATTGCTTACGCAAATCAGCATATATTGTCTAAAGTTTAATTCTTGAAGTCTGTTTATGACATTTTGTTTTAGAGTTCCGTTTTGAAAGTTTGAGTTTTGCATTTGATTACAATCCAAACACGAAAGAAAGTAAAAATCAATCAGATACTACTGATAATATTGGCTGTTTTAACATCTGATTGCTTTTTTTTTTTTTCTAGACGGAACAGTATCAGGCTAAGAAGAGACAGAGCAAAGAACTTCGAAGAAAACTTTTCCACATCAAACATCTGGTGAAAATCTACGATCAAGGCTTCTGTTGAAGAACCTCCTGAGATCCTTTGGAGTCAGTATTAAGTTGTTGCCTGGAAACATATATATGCTAGACATGAAGTCGACACGTTCTCCAGCTTATCTGTAAAAAGTGCCAGGATGTTTTCTGAGACTGATCTGTTCGGTTATTTTAGGCTTCTTACAGCCATCCATTTTCTGTTCACCCTTGTCCCTAGTGGGGTCTGGAGTTGCTGGTGTATCTCCAGCTGCGTTCCAGGCAAGAGGTGGGGTCACCCTGGACAGGTCACCAGTCTGTTGCAGGGCAACACAGAGACAAACAGCACAAACAACCAAACAGACACACACCTTGGGAGAATTTAGAGAAACCAATTAACCCAACAGCCATGTCTTTTGGACTGTGGGAGGAAGCCAGAGTACCTGGAGAGAACCCACGCATGCACAGGGAGAACATGCAAACTCCCTGCAGAAAGATCCCGGACCAGGAATCAAACCCAGAACCTTCTTGCTGCAACAGCGCTACCAACGTCACCACTGTGCAGCCCTGTGACTTACCATACAGTTTGCATGAATACACTTGAGTTGTCACATGTTGCTGTGTTTATTTGGCATTTCCCATACAGATAAACGAACCAGGTTCTCTAAAGAAGGTTTGACGCGTCAGGTTTGATTCTTTTAATAACAGCCATATACAGGAGATCTGGAGTCTTAGGAAACCCAGAAACAGATTTTTTTTTTTTTAAAAAAGTGTTCATCTTTAAAACACGGCTGAGCAGCAGATCAGGAAGAAGGGTTACAAATGTTAAATGTTTCACCAACAAATGAAGGTTTCAAAAAAACACAAAGAAAAGAAAAAAAAACAAAAAAACAAGAGAATGTGCAGTTTACTACAACGGCATGTTTGGGCAATTATAGGTAGAAAAATAAGCAGAACATTTCTGGCAAAATAAAAACTTGACATTTTGATATTAAGCTCAGATATTTTCTGGGGAAAAAAACCCTGTACATTTTTTTCAAGAAAATTTGTGAGATCTAAAAAAAAATGTCAGTTTTTTGGCAGAAATGTACTCATTTTTTCTATTCTAATGGCCCTTAGACACCATCATAGTTTAGTCGTCCTTCACATCATCTGTAACCTGCTTCCTGAAATAATCACATGAGGTAAATCCAATAGGACCAGGCTCTCCGTTTCAACTCAAACAGTGGGGTGTTTTCTTGGTTTTTTTTGGCATCGACTCTCCTCTGATCCATCAGATCCACGCCTGAGCCCCCAGCTCCAGCTCTGTTCTCGTTCTGGTTTCAGTAGAGGTATTTTCATCTCGGAGAGAAAAAAAGCATTTAGGAGCTACGAGTTAAAGAAAACTTTAATATTGAAATCAAACTTGATTAATAGTGTAAATGAGGGAAAAAAAAAAATAACATCTTGACCTCAGAGAACCAAAAACAACATATCATGCAAAAAGACAAAATTGGCATCAATATATATAGATATATACATATTTTAATACATTTTCAAGAGATTGCAGCCCCAGGTGTAGTACAGCGCCTTGCAAAAGTATTCACACCCCTTCTTTGTTTCCACAAAGCAAACCATTGGTGATGATCAACAGAAAGTTATAGTGCATAATTGTAAAGTTCAAGGAAAGGCAGAATTGTTTTAGAAATGAAAATCTGAAAAGGGTGTCAAATATTTTTTCAGCCCCTTTGATACGCCTGAATAAAAATCCAGAGTAACCAATGACCTCCAGAAGTGACCTGATGAGTAAACAGCATTTAATCTGGCCAGCATTTAATCTGGCCAGCATCACCATGGCGACCAGAGGACCTCAGCAGTAGATCAGGGAGGAAAATGTGGAGAAGTTTAAAGCAGAGATGTAGGAGGTCTCACTAATTTCTACAAAAAATATGGACCTATAGCATATAAGATAAAAACAACTGTCTGGAGAACTCCTCGAGTGGCAGAGTTTTAGCTTCACCTGGTTCAAATTATCTAAAAAAAATATCTGTATTGATTAACGAAACAAAATAATCAGCAGATCAGACGTCGAGTCCAGCAGAAAGGCCTGATCTGTTCAAGTGTTGAAGGATTTTAGCTGCAGATAATTCCTTTGCTACAAACTATCAAGTGTTCACTGAAAGAATGCTGTTATTGCATTTCAGGGAATAAAATGTTAATTTTCTTATTAAAGAAAAGGAATTATCTGTTTATTTGCTCCTTCCCAGGCAATTCTAATATAGTATAAAATAAGTTTAAGTGGTTGAATTAAAAATCTGGAAAATGTCCCAAATTTTTTAAGTAATAACTCAACAGAATAATTCATTACTAAAATAATGATTAGTTGCAGTTTTGGTAAATACAAGTTGTAGACAGAAAAGTAGGAAGAAAGATACTGTTGGAGGGAAGCACAAGAAGTCCTGGGTTCGATTCCCACTCTGACCATTTACCGCAGGTCTTCCCCTTCCATCCTCCACCGCTTTCTGTTTAATAAAGGCCACTAGATCCAAAAGTGATCCGGGTCGGTCAGGTGGGTGGAGCCAGATGAAACACAAACTGCCATAAACCAAGATTTTCCTCATTCCCCAGGAGAGCAGCAGGAAATTTTTATTTGATCTGCTTCGTTGTGTCTTTGCAGCAGAGAAACATCTAACAAAAACACATGGCGGTTTGGGGCTGCAACACCACAAATGTGTGTGAATACTGTAGCAAGGCGCTTTGTAATGGGACATAAAGTGATTCTTCACTGCTAAAAATCCATCTTTAAATTTTCCTTTGTCAATTTAAAATTCCACGTCGGCCTTATGCATCTCATTCATAAAATGTATCCAAACGAAGCAGAGTAAACTGTACTGAGACATTTAAAAACTAATCTTTTCAAAAGACAACAGAAAATGACAGGATTTTTTTTTAAAGATACAAGACAGAGAGCTCCTGAGCCAGAAGGAGCTCCAGGTTCATCGTCCTCTATAGCAAGGCAGTTGTCAAAAAGAAGGCGGTTTCTGGTGAACAAATCCTACAGGAAATATCCGACTAAAGCATTCTGATGTCTAATGAGGTATCGGTCTGTTCCCAATGGAGCCATTGTAGTTTAGTATTCTTTATCCGCTCCTCTGATGCGTTTACCATGACGACAATCTGAGGATGATGTAAGAAACTTTGGTGATTTTCCTTCATGAGACAAACCCATTCCAGTCATGATGCGCAGCATGGAGGAAAGAACTGTTTTGTCCTCTATGAGGATCTGTAGCAGGGTGCTGCTGCTCCCTGCATGAGGCTGAGTTTAGTCGACATGACATGCGGGCTGCGGCGGCCATATTGGATCCCAGCGTGCGGAGCTGTGTTCTGGCACCGGAGAGACCGGGTTGGCAACGAGACGGGAAAGGGGGATGGACGGCCAGCTGGCACCGCGCCTCACAAGCGTACAGAAGGACGGTGATGAGTCAGGAGGTGGGGGCTGGGTGGGCTCAGGGGCAGAGCTACTGCCCCGGGACGTACGGCCAGCTGATGGAGCTTCCAGAGAGCTGCATGTCTCGGATCAGCGTCTCGATGGGGGTCTTCCCCACCAGGCGCATGAAGAAGAGCTGGGAGATGAGGCTGGCGGGGACGGCGCGCAGCGCCGGCAGGCGCAGCAGCAGCCGACCGAAGCGCTGCGGCTGCGACGGGTACTGCATGCGCTCATACTCCGTCAGCGCCACCTGAGCCTTCTCCTGCAGTGACTCCACATGGACCGGGTCGGTCAGACCGCAGGCGTCTGCAGGAGGGGAAAGGGGGGGGGGAGGGTTATTTAACAGTGTGGGAAGGTTACATAAAGGAGTCGTGATGAGCTGAGAAAATAAAACATTCTCAAACTAAAATAAAACTGATCTCAACTTTATCTAAAAAACCTCAACGCTTTCATGTTGATCTGCTTCTTTAACGTTTCCTGTCACAATAAGCAATACATCAATTAAGCACATAATAAATTCAGACAAGTTCAATAATTTCCACTGGCATGATTTATCGTTTTTCTTGACCAAAAACTGGATGATAAAAGCTTTTTTTTTTTTTTTCCTTCTTCATGATTAATTTTATTTGTTTATTTTGTATATTTAAAATGTCTTCCAGTTCCAGTGTTATATGTTTATTAGAATTTCAAGTTTAGTGATCTTTGTGAACGTGTTCTTCATTATCATACCATCCTTAACAACAATATTATCAATTTCTTGACAATAATCAATAAATTCTGGGACAATTTATTGTCGGTCAAAATTTGTAGTTGTGACTGGGACATTTCCCAGTTGTGCAGTGCAGCAGTGCCGAGGTTTGCCACCATAGATTTTCCCAGTAACTATTCAAGTATATGATCATATCAATGTTTTGTGACCATTTTCATAAAATACACTGAGAATGACATAAGTCAAGTTCTCCCTCTCATTAACAAATAAATATAAGTTTTATAACAGAACACTTAACACTCAAACTGGAAGGTATTTCAAATATCAAAAATTAAACAACCAAAAAGAATAAATAAAATAGCCATACAAACACAACCAAAACCAGAAATAAAATGCATTATGATGTCTGTCAACAACATTTCCCTTCAAAAGATAATCAGAATGGAAATTGAGCTAATTATAATTTATAGTGTTTAAAAGTGAAATCATCTGTTGTGATTGATTGAGTTGCTGTTTTTCTCCTTTTCTGTTTGCTATTTAATATCTTCATTTTATTTTTTACTTCAATCTTTGTTTTACGTTATGACTGTTGGTGTAAACAGTGAAGCACTTTGAAGCTGTTTTACTGTGCCATGCAAATAAATTTGACATCGATTCACTTATTATTGTGACAGGCCGATGGTGAACAGCACAAAGCTGCACAATGATCACTGCTGTTTCTCAACTGCAGGAAACAAAACAGAACTATCGCAGTTTCACAAACAGGCCAAAAGATGGCGCTACAGCAGGTCGGATCAATAATTAATATCAGCAACCAGTGGTCTGTTTTGACGCGTTCTTCCAGCAGCCAGACATTTACATACAGCAAATGAAAAAAGACATTCTGAAGTTAAAGACCAAACTTCTTTTTTTAGGTCAGAATCACTAAAAGAGTTTCTGTTTGCTAAATGTCACAATACTGAGAGAAAGAATATCTTTAAAATGAAAGTGTGTATGAATTAATTCTAATGGCTCTAAAAATAAAAACACTTGGAAAGCTTAACTTATTCAAATAAAGGCATTCAGTTTGCTTGATTGAAAAAACATGAGTCTTGCAAAAAGCAATTAATTACATAACTTATATTGAGCTTGATAAATTCCTTTCTGATGAATATTTTTGATCGAAAAAATTGCTTACAGTGACATCATAATCTAATTTATGGTTTTGGTTGGAAGTGGTTTTTATTTCCATTTTATTTATTGTTTTTGTCGTGTAAATTACTGGCACAATTCATCACCCAGCAACATTTGTTACTGTGACACCTAACAAGGTCACAAGGTGAGCGGCTAGCTCACAGATGTTATTGATGCCCATGGCGTTATCTGGACCTGCCTCTCTGAAAACTACAGCTGTGTTTAACAAAGTTCAATAACTCAATACAAAGATCAGTATTTGTGGATTTTACTGTTAAGAATATCTAAAATATTTGAAATAAAATTCAGTTTGGGAAGCTAGAATGCTACTTGGCAGGCTACTGGCTTGTGTTCGCAAAGCAGCCAATCCTGTAATGCCATTTATTTTTCTTGACTGTGATTGGCTTTACCCTCAAGAATCAGATATGAAAGACTGGCGATGTTAGTCTCTGCTGTAGTGCTCAGAGGGTTTCCACTGTGCTTATTCATTCATATTTATGTTATTTTGTTCTATGCAGTTTTAGAGCGGCTCACAAGTATTTGCAGATTTTAGCTGTTTGTAGGTCCTAACGCCCACAAACACCGGGGTCCACTGTACTCTGAAATTAAGGAGATGGCAAAAGTGTGTTTATTAACAGTTGAATACTTTGTCTTGGACCCCACATCACAATGAAAAGTCTCTGACTGCCTCCACATCACGTGCTGACCCTTTAACTTTGTTTCAACCAGCGTTGCACTGAGAAGTGGCTGGCATAATGAGTTCAGCAGAGGCTCAGTTCCCTCAGGTGTTTGCTAATTGCTGCTGCCCAGTCTGAAGGAGGTGAGGGAGCTCTTGTGTCCAAGCAGCCATTTTGCACAGCTTGCAGTGTCAGCTTGACACGGAGATTAAAGGATTTCTCAAACATGCATGAAAAAAATCCAAGCAACACTCCCAGTATATGTTTGATGAGGAAATAATATTATAACATGATGTAAACCTCAAAAGTGTATGTTGTATGGCACTGCCCCTTTAATTTATGTGAACTCAAGACTGTAAGGGAGAACAGCGACCCTGAGGACAGGTGTGAACAACAACAATCACCTGGTGAGAAGAGAGCGATGGCCTTGAGGCAGCTGTACTCGGCCGAATCCACCTGCAGCCTCATCAGCTTCTCCACCTGATCCTGGAACATCCTCACCTGGTCCATGAAGGACACCACGCGCTCAGCCGACATGGGTGACGAGTGGAAGCCGGCCGCCGCCAGCAGGGGCGCCATGTGCAGCGGCAGGGCCGACTGAGCCGCGTTGAGGATGAAGAGCTCGCTCCAGCTCAGCCTCAGCAGCGCCACCTGTGGGTAGGAGGAATGATCACAGACGCAGTCTGGTGTTGTTCTTTGGTTTAATCTAACTGCAGTTTGTTTCTAAGAGGATTTTCAACAGGCAGGAGTAAATAAAAAAAAAAAAAAAAAAAAAAAACAAAAAAACACAGACATGAAGTGCTGACCTGATCCGACACGGGCAGCTCGGGGAAGTAGGGAATGTTCCTGGCCCACTCCACGGTGCTGAAGAGCAGCCGAGCGGCCAGCTCACAGATGTTATCGATGCCCATGGCGTTGTCTGGACCCGCCTGCTGGTTGTACTGGTGTCCGTATCGGCTGTTGGGGTACGGCTCTGCCCGGAGCAGCTGGGATATGAGCTCCGACACTGGCTGGCCCCCTCCGCCGCCCCCATTGTTGTTGTTGTAGAACTCACTCCCGCCGATGCCACTGGCGCCACCTATGGGTGTGATGGAGGGACTGAGGCTCGGCTGAGGTGGGATCCGCCCGCGTTGAACTGCTGTAGTTTGGTTGGGGGACCAGGGGGGAGAAGGGAGGGAGAGGAGGCAAACGGGAAGCAGGATTTTGGGAAGGTTGGAGAACAAACAAAATGTTTGAGAAGTTAAAGTATGTCACTTATCAACAAAGATGATGTTATGAGGCGGATCTGGAGGCAGACAGAAACTTTAATAGGAGTTTGCAGAATATCACAATAACCAGTTAATCAATCGTATGATAAATTAAAATCAGGTCCATAAGTTCCATTGTGATGATTCATATTTTTTGAAGAGCAATTTTGACATCATTAGCTCTTTCATTTGTGATTTTTATTTCCATTTTATTTATTGTTTTTGGTCATTTCTTTTTTGTTGTTATTTATAATATCCTCCAGTTCTTGTGTTAAATGTTCTTTACAAAATTAACGTTTACTGATCTTTGAGAACGAACTTGCATTACTGCACCATTATTACTCATAATACACTGCCTGGCCAAAATAAAAGTCGCCACCAAAAAATGGTCACACTCTCTAATATTTTGTTGGACAGCCTTTAGCTTTGATTACAGCCCGCATTCGCTGTCTCATTGTTTCAATAAGCTTCTGCAGTGTCACAAGATTTATTTCCATCCAGTGTTGCATTAATTTTTCACCAAGATCTTGTATTGATGATGGGAGAGTCTGACCACTGCGCAAAGCCTTCTCCAGCACATCCTAAAGATTCTCAATGGGGTTAAGGTCTGGACTCTGTGGTGGCCAATCCATGTGTGAAAAAGATGTCTCATGCTCCCTGAACCACTTGTTCACAATTTGAGCCTGATGAATCCTGGCATTGTCATCTTGGAATATGCCCGTTCCATTTGGGAAGTAAAAATCTATTGATGGAATAACCTGGTCATTCAGTATATTCAGGTAGTCAGCTGACCTCATTCTTTGGGCACACAATGTTGCTGAACCGAGACCTGACCAACTGCAGCAATCCCAGATCATAGCACTGCCCCCACAGGCTTGTACAGTAGGCACTAGGCATGATGGGTGCATCACTTCACCTGCCTCTCTTCTTACCCTGATGCGCCCATCACTCTGGAACAGGGTAAATCTGGACTCATCAGACCACATGACCCTCTTCCATTCCTCCAGAGTCCAATCTTTATGCTCCTGAGCAAACTGAACATGCCAATGATTTGACCCTTCTTGAACAGACTAAGGTCTTTTCCACGACCACAGGATGCGTCTTTTGCTATGGTTGTTTAAGAAATGAGGAGTTACTCATTGCATCAGCTGGGGTTAAATAACTTGTTGCCAGCTGAAAGATAATTGCCTATGGAGTAATTATCCAATAGGAGGCTGGTACCTATTTGCTTAGTTAAATCCAGGTGGCGACTTTTATTTTGGCCAGGCAGTGTATTATCACTTATCGTAATAACTTCTGGCCAGGC
>VMRN01001017.1:0-12039 GCA_010277015.1 Poeciliopsis turrubarensis | reverse complement strand
TGTGTGATTGTGAGTGTGTGTGTGAGTGTGAGTGTGTCTGTGTGCGTGCGTGAGTGTGAGTGTGTGTGTGTGTGTGTGTGAGTGTGTCTGCGTGCGTGAGTGTGTGTGTGTGTCTGTGTGCGTGCGTGAGTGTGAGTGTGTGTATGAGTGTGTTTGTGTGGGTGAGTGTGAGTGTGTGTGCGTGCGTGTGTGTGTGTTTGCATACCGAGGAAGGGGTTGCTGCTGTGTGTGAAGGATGACATGGATGTGTGTAATTCCGGGGAGAATCATTGGGATGTGTGAAATTCTGCTGTTTACAGAGGGAAACCTGGATCTGACAAAAGAGATCTCTTCTTTTATTGCTGCCGTTTTTTCAGGGCAGAAAAGCTTGACTCTCCTCTCCTTTTGTAAGTGTGCTCCGATCACAGGAGGCTTTTATTTTTCAAATTACAGGTCACCTTTGTTGTCGGCAGCCTGTCATTACAACACAACAACCTGCCTGAGAAGCATCTTCAGTTCCTTCAGGGACTCAGAATGAGCAACCAGCTCACCAAATCATTCAAAAGCATTTCTACTCACTGCATCTTCAGATTTATCAATACAACGTTTTTATAGAGTCTGTTTGTGCAGTCAAATGTAACACAAAGTGCTTTTGGTGATTAAGAATAGGCAGACAGACATAAAACTCTTGGAGACAAATAAAATGCTCTAAGGTGCCCGGACAGAGAAACCCTAAAATAAAATCAGTGAAGGCAATGAGAAATAAACAGAGGGAGGGAAGCCCATCAGTTATTTTGTAATGGCTGCTTCCTGATGGACGTACGTTGTCCATCAGTGAATTAGATATTGTGGAAATATCTAATTCACTGTTAGATATTTTAGAGTTGATTTAAGATCTTTGGTTTTTGGACTTGATGGTGTGTAAAAGTTTAGGTCAGTTTTGCTTCCTCCTCCCCTATTGGAAGCCTGTTTTTGTTTTTAAAAAAATGCACTAATAAAAGGATTTTAAATTTCAAACGAAGCATCAAGTTGAACCTTAGTGCATATATTTTAACTCTCATCCCTCTGACCACCGTACTCATCTGACCTCTGAACCCGGCTTCCTTTCATCACCATTTGCAGCCAGGACTTCGACTGTGTTCATGAATTACCTCAGCTTTGCATGTCAAACTCACGAGAGCACAGAGGATTAAATTGTAAAGATTATTTTCAGGTTAGTATTTTGATGACTTTAAATTAGGTTGAAATCTGAAGTTTGTTTCCAGTTTATATGAGAGTCAGTGAATTTCCCTTTAGAAATAATTTAATGATGTTGTATCATCAGTGGTTTTGTTTTTTAAGTCTCTCTACTGATTTTCACATCCCAACTAGAGAGTTGCATAAATTTTCTCCTCTTTTCACCATCTTTTTCTAAAAATGAGCAGATATTATATTATTTTTTATCCAGTTATGTTCATTTTAATCAGTATTGCTCTCGTCTTTTTTCTTTTTTGTTTTGGTGATCACACATCACAGTTGTGGGAAAACGATGCATTTTTTTAAACCATTATGAACTTCAAACAAGCCGGGCGAGTTTCTACATTTCTTCCCTGAGGGACTGAATGCAAAGCAGAGCTGCTGCTGGTTTTAAGTACAGATGATCATGACGTGGTTTCAGTCATCACTGGATCTGCTGCTGCTGTTTTCTCTTCCTTCATTCTCTCTGCATTGTTGTTCATCTTTTGTTCTGGTGTAACTGTGGAGTAAAGCTGACATTTAAATGCTGACATTTAAATGCTGTATTGAAGCATTTTTCCTGTCAGACACTCAGACGGAAAATCCAACGAGACGTTCCAGATGTATCAGCAAAGCCAGAGAACATGAATGATCTTGTCCCCGTGAGGAATAAAAAGTTAAAACATGAGAATTAACTGCAGCATGTTGTTGCACGTTTAAATGCTTCCGATGGGAAAGAACACTCTAAATGAAGTTTTCAGCCTTTTGCTTCTTGGATGTGTTTGTTTTGGGTGTTGAGCTGAAAATTTGGTGTTTAAATTCTGTTTTAGTCATTTTGACTGGTCTATGTACTTCCTGTTTAGCTTCCTGTAGCATCTGTGTCTAACATCAGATGAGTTTTCTTGTAAATTAATCTTTTCCACCTCATGAATGCAAAATTAATGCCATACACACTGAAAAAACATCAAACCTAAACTCTTTGGACGGTTTAGGATGCTGCTAAAATGATAATGGTTGAAACACAAGTTTCATGGCTGCAAGGTATTGAAAATGTTTGAAACCCTAATCCTAACCATAGCTAAGTAAAGTAATAGTTTTAATAAGTAATGGTGGACATGATAGCTAAATATGCAGCTGATCTAACACTAAAGTGCTAATTATTAACATTAGCTTTGGTAATGCTGATTGACTTTACCACCTTGCTATCTGGCAGAAGCTAGTGCTAATGTGCTAAATCTATAGACACCATGTGTCGTTTACAAAACCTTTATTTCAGAATGTCATCTTAAATTTCTCACCTCAGGAAGTGATTCTTTGGAACGGACCTTTCACTCATGGTTTCAGTTTTATCGTTGAGTTTTGCTAACTTCTGCATCAGGAAGGTTTAAACCGTTTGCTGTAGTTCTGCAGTGATGCATTCTGGGTACTACAGAGAAAACTCTGTTACTCTAAAATATGAGGCAACTGGTTGTAACAAACTCTTAGCTCTTTTTTAAATCCTGTCTTTCTTCTCTGTGTGTCTTTCAGAATGAAGATGCTGGGGGCTGGGAGTTAAAGCCCTCCACCAGAGGGAAGCTGGTTCACAGCTGGACCTGGGCCCCTGCCTCAGGTGGGGCTGAAGAGCCCTCACGGCCCCCCGCGGGTCTGGACCATGGGGGATGGAGGTGTCGGTGCAACTGGAGGAGATGGGGCCAACCAGTCTCATGTCCTGTTCGACAACTTTGTCCAGGCGACGACGTGTAAAGGCACCCTGAAGGCCTTCCAGGAGCTGTGTGAGCACCTGGAGGTGAAGCCCAGTGAGCACAGGATCTTCTATCACAAGCTCAAGTCCAAACTTAACTACTGGAAGGCGAAGGCTCTCTGGGTGAAGTTAGACAAGAGGGCCTGCCAGAAAGAGTACAAGAAGGGACGTGCCTGTGCCAACACAAAGGTGAGCCTGAGCCTCCGGAAACGTGATCGTTCCTGTAAAGCTGCACAGGACGTTCCTGAGGCAGAGTCTCATAATGTTCACCAATCAGATCACAGAGACGGGGCAACGTGCTTTGGATGAGAAGACAGTTTCATGCAAACATTTTTTATTTGTCATGTTTCAGAACATAAGCTTATGTTAAAGGGATGAAAATTTAAACTTTGTATGTTTTTCTGCTTGCAGTTGGGTTTGAACTGTTTCTAAAAACAACTCAAGCGCTTAAGTAAAAAACAAAAAAACAAAAAAAAAACCCTAACTAATAGATTGTTTGTTTGAAAAACCTTCCAAATGTTAAGTCCTGAGCTGAGCTCTGATCAGCTGTACAATGACTCCTGGAAAAGACAAGTGTCCAGTTGTTTACTTACCAGCCAGAAACAACTTGCCTCCTGATACTGTGCAGGAGGCTCGTCTTCTGCTTCTCAAAGATGTGCAGTTGTGTATTTGCGCATCTGTTTGCACTCTTGACCAACAGCAGCTTCTTTGAATTTAAAATGACAAAGGCCCTAAAACAGCTGAAAATAGGCAGGACTGAGCAGGATAAAATCTCATTAAGAAGGATTTTGTGACAAAATGTAGTGAACCTGTTTTGCGCAGCGCCTGGACCTACCCTAACCAGTTCAGGGAAGTGTGAAAGGTCATCTTTAATAAGTCACTAGCAATAATACTGGAAAAGGTGAAGAGAATATTGCCATGATGAAGTTTTTTATTTTATCTTTTTCTTTTTTGTTGTTGCATTGAAATCACAAGCTTATTATTATCCATTTATTAAGGTATTATTTTCCCCCTGTTTATAACTTATTTCTAATCTGCAGTCTTCTGTCCCTCTGTGTTAATACCTTCAGTGACAGAATGATGTGTTGTTTGCGTCTTGCAGCAGATGCGATAGAAATGTGGTGTGAGCCCATCAAGACACATCAACACAACTAATTTAATATGACACTTAAACAAAAGCATGTGGAGGAGAAGGGTGAGTTATTGAGGCTCACTGCACTGAATACAAGAGACACCTGGAGCAGTTAAAGCAAAACTCAACTGACAGCAATCAGCGGTATGACAGTCAGAAAGCTGAGCAAATAACCTGAAAAATTATGAAACATTTCAGGCTGGTGGAGCAGCTTTTTCAGGGATAAATGATGGCAATAACTTTAAGCTTTATTTTTTACATATATATTGAAATTTTCACCATGTCATGACATTATAACATGAGACGGACATTGAAGCTTCCCTGCCTCCTCCATGTGGTCTTACTGTCATCTAGAGTAAAACGCTGCTTGGTCAAAACAACCAATCAGAGCCAGGAGGCGGGTCTTAGAGCTGTCAAAAGGACAAAATGGTTTGCTCATTAAAAAAGCGAGCTGTAACTTTGGATTGTGTATTTGAATGCAATCTACATTTGACTTTGAATGTTTCAATTTTTACTTGACTTTATATGAAGTGTATTTGATTCTGTGTAATTTAAGCTGATGAGCAGCTCAACGTTTTCAGTCTGTTAAATATTGTAACTGACAACAGGTTGAACATTTGCTGCAATTTTCCTGCAAGTTTTTTTATGTTTTTGTCTAAATTTTATTGTTTCTTTTTGCCATTTCACTTAACCAGTAGCATTTATCACTAAATTGAAAAATTAACAGCCAATCTGTGTAATCTGTATCACCATAAGCCCTATTTATTTATGGCGCCAGGGGGATTTGGGGCATACTGAAGGATGGCGTGTAGCCTGTTGATCACAGACGTCTCTCTAAATCTGCTCCGTCTCCTCAGTGTCTGATCATCGGTGCGGGGCCATGTGGCTTACGGACAGCCATCGAGCTGGCTTTCCTGGGGGCCAGAGTGGTGCTCCTGGAGAAGAGGGACGCCTTCTCCAGAAACAACGTGCTGCACCTTTGGCCCTTCACCATCCACGACCTCAGGGGCCTCGGGGCCAAGAAGTTCTATGGGAAGTTCTGCGCTGGTGCTATCGATCATATCAGTAAGTGCATTTGATACTCCAGCTCTGGTTTCCCTCAGAGCCATGCATAGAGGGATTAATCCACTCTGTTTTTTCTCTCTGCGGGTTTTAGGTATTCGTCAGCTTCAGCTAATGCTGCTCAAAATGGCCCTCCTGCTGGGGATTGAGATCCATGTCAACGTAGAGTTCAAGGGACTTATCGAGCCGCCTGAAGACCAGGAGAGCGAGAGTAAGACTCAGGCTGCTGCTGTGTATCGGTTTCATCAAGCATATATCTCTGGGTTGCTGTAAGCCTGGCGCTGCAGATGCATTTCAATCTGATTACACACTGTTTGTTCTCAGGGATAGGCTGGAGGGCTGAGGTCCACCCCAGGACACACCCTGTCAGCGAGTTGGAGTTCGATGTCATCATTGGAGCAGATGGAAGGAGGAACACACTACCAGGCAAGTCTGCATGCACAGACTGGGGGAAAAGCATTAGTAATGCACTTTTTTCTTCCACTAAAGGGACCTATTATGCAAATTTCACATTCTTCACATTTTTGCACTTCTATTTGGGTTTAAACTGCTTCTAAAAACAGCCCAAGCATTTAAAAAACACCCAGCTGTTTCTTGGCAAGAAGTAATTTTTTTGATGTCTGGAAGATGAGCCATTTTAAAAACCTTCCTAATATAATGTCACAAAGCAGCAGGAGGTGGAATGAACTCCCCAACCACCGAACAGTTTGGCTTTTCTGTTAGTACCTTCTGCATCCTTTAACTTGGATGATAAAAATGATCATGAAGTCCAATATCTTATTTAGCAACTGCTGACAGTATAATTCAAAATATGTAACAGAGAACAGAAAGACCTGAAGCAGCACCAGAAGTCTAAATTCAACCTTTTTGTACTTCTGGAGACTCAAAGTATACAAAAAGCACATCAAAAGCGTTAAATAATTGGATTTTGCCTGATATGTCCCCTTCAAGTAAACACAGCAAACATAGCTGTTTGTTGTTCCCTCTCCGACTCGTGGTGATTATGATGTCACTGGTTTACAGCTGCAGATGGACAGCTGACCTCACTCTGCTCCTCGTGAGCGCTTATGCACATCTACATGTTTGTTTGTGTTGAGCTGCTACATTAAACTTCACGGCGTGTTTGCTGTCCTGGAACAAGAGAACAGGACCGGTTGAGATGTCTGTTTGTTTCCTGTCTGAGCGCTGAGCCTCTACCGAGTACTGACTCCATAAAAAGAACCCATGTCTTCCGCTTGAGCTATCCACTTACAGTAAAATACATGCATACGGCATGAAAAGCTGGGAACTGTTTACATTGTCCAGAAACAGAACATCTGGTAACATTTAAGCGTTCTGAAAGCAGATATTGTTTGTGAGTTGCTCTAGCTGGTGGTATGTTTTCCTTCTGAAATGTAACCGTTCGGGTCAGTTAGCTGCGGCCGCTAAACAGATCCACTCCTGTTTCTGCAGGATTTCGACGGAAGGAGTTCCGTGGGAAGCTCGCCATCGCCATCACCGCCAACTTCATCAACAGAAACACAACGGCGGAGGCAAAGGTGGAGGAGATCAGCGGCGTGGCCTTCATCTTCAATCAGAAGTTCTTTCAAGATCTCAGGGAGGCAACAGGTGACCGACGGGCAGCTGCTTAGTTTCGCTTGAAACCAAAGTTTGGAGTGAAAGTTGGAGGAATAAATCTTGTCTGTTTCTGTAATCCTGTAATCCAGCTCCACTGTATTTTAGCAGAAACCAGATCCACATGTGAAAGAGTTAGACTTTTTTATCGTCTGTCATTTTGGCAAACAAAGAAATTCTGTGATAATCTAGTTTCACCCGTCAATTTCCATAACATTTAGTTTTCATTCAGTTTAAAAGTATTCAATCTGAACCAACTGAAATTAAAATCTATCAAGCAGATGAATACTTGTAGCTTTTCTCTCTAGTGACAAAAATCAAAATCTGTGTTTCTATGGACCATACGTTGTGCAAACTGGAATTAAGAAACTAAATTTGCTTAATGGAAATGCACCATTTCTGAAAAAATGTTTTTGCACTGTGATGAAGTGGTCTCAAAACAACAAAATTACCAATTATCAATAATTACTGAGACAAAATTTGTTACTGTGGCAGTAGAATTGGTCACTCTGGATTTCATTTTGGGTTAACAAATGAATTTGAGTAAAAAATTGCATCATTAGATTATTATTGGAACTGTTTCATTGCAAATGCTAGAATAAAATGAATGTTTTCAATGATATTGAGTGTATAATAACAGAGCTGGATGATATAGGTGTTCATTTTATAAATCACTTCTTTATGGAAGCAGCACATGCAAAAAAAAAAGATATAAATATAAATGTTACAATAGTTTGAATAATTTTGGGTTTTGTTTGAGTTGCCAGCCTTGCTGCCATTTTATTGCTGACTAGACAATGTCCTTGGCGCTCTGAATCCCATAATTGCTGCTCCGGTCCTGAAATGACGACAGGACTGGCAGCCTTGGCAGCAGGGAGAAGAATTGTGTTCTGTTTCTGACAATCCATCTTTTTTCTTCTTGTCTTTTTAGGTATTGACCTGGAAAACATTGTGTACTACAAGGATGACACACATTACTTTGTGATGACTGCCAAAAAACAGAGCCTGCTGGAGAAAGGAGTCATTTTGCATGTGAGTGATCAAAGCGCTGGCGTCTCTTTCGGTTCCTCTTTACCCGATGTAAAAGCTGCGAACACGCAGAAACAGTCCCAGTCAGAAGAATGTCTCTCCTGTGGCTCTCTTTCATTATTTTGTCTTTTTTTCTTCTTTGTGTGACTTCGCCAAGCGTTGGTCTAATGGCCGAACCGAGCCAACAGCGATAGGCAGCTCGCTGACGGTAGACGGTGGCTTCCTTTCTCTGAGCACTTTCCTCAGGAAACAGGAAAGACCCTTTAAATGCCCTCCTTCATGTGAACACATAACGCTGCTGCGTGTGTTATTGAAGAGATCCTTACGGTTGGTTCAGTTTTGGAAGGCTGAGTCAGGATTTTTGGAGCTCTTTGAATTATTACCTGAGTTATGAAAAGGTTGCATTCTGTTACCTGGAAAAGTTTTCACACATTTAGAATATTTCACATTTTTTCCCAAACATCATTGCATTTTGTTGTGATTTCTGCCCCCTTTTAATCTAATGCTCATAAAAGGAGATGGAGAACTAAATTAGCATGTTAGATGGATAAGTGCTGAACCCTCCCTGCTGCTGCTAGGCACAAAATTTAGATGCATTTCAAAATCCAAAAACCCAGCTCTCTCTCTGCACTTTTCTGCAGTGTGTAATGTATTTTGCAGCCTCTTCCTCCTTTTTATTGCAGGAAGTAGATGAATATTACACTTTTTGTGACTTGGTTAATTTGCTCCAAACCAAGAGATGTAAACACGCCTAATTTGCATTTTCTTAGTTGCGACTTTTTAAATGTTTGCTCAAAATTCGCATGAGAGTCTGATGGAAACGTGGCTTTAAAAGGCGTCTGAATCATCATCCCTCTGATTGCTGTTGTTAAGTCTCCCTGTTCTGTCTCTGTTGATGTCCTGCAGGACTATGCAGACACTGAGCTGCTCCTGTCCAGGGCTAACGTAGACCAGGCTGCCTTGCTGTCCTACGCGCGTGAAGCTGCAGATTTCTCCACCAACCACCAGCTGCCCACCCTGGACTTTGCCATCAACCACTACGGCCAGCCCGATGTCGCCATGTTCGACTTCACATGCATGTACGCGTCGGAGAACGCCGCCATTGTCCGCCAGCGCAACGGCCACAAGCTGCTGGTGGCGCTAGTGGGCGATAGCCTTTTGGAGGTGAAGACCGATTGTCTTCTATTGGACCATTTATCGTTTGTAATTGTTCAATTACAATTCTGATCAAATGTAACCACAAGAGCAGCTGGCAGAGGAATTGTAAAATATGTTTTAGGAAAAGCTCCTTTTTTCAGTCTGAACACATTCGGTTTGCTAACTGCCACCTGTAATTGATTCTTATATGACGAATTGCAAAATGTCACATTTAGCATCATACATGAGTGAAAATATTTCTGACAATCTGTCTGGTCATTTTTAAAGTCTTTTTTCATAGAATCTCTTTTCAGAGATTTGAAAGGTGTTTGATGAGGACAAAACATCACAGAAAATTTCTTGCCAAACTTTCTAAAGTATAACCCCAAAAATCAGTGATTTGATTGGAAGAAAACCTGAAAATCAATTGTAAAATCCTGTAGGACAGATTTAATTCCCTCTCCTGCGGTGTGACCATATTAGGTAAATGAATGTGCTTTTCTCTGCAGCCGTTCTGGCCCATGGGCACCGGCATTGCGCGCGGTTTCCTGGCAGCCATGGACTCCGGCTGGATGGTGAAGAGCTGGGCGCAGGGAAAAACTCCTCTGGAAGTTCTGGCCGAGAGGTGCGGATGTGGAAACACTCGTACACATGTGCCAAGATTCACATTGTTCTTGTGTTCAGATTCACACACAGATCCACATTCCTAATCCGCCTCTTCAGATACACGCTTTTATCTCTAAGTGCTTTACTAGGAACTGTACCCGCTTGCGATTTAAAGCTTCAGATCCACCTCTCTGAGTACTAATGGGATAAGAAGCTCTCATATGGCCTGAATGTGGCTCCCCAGTCATGCAGCATGTCTCTTTGGTTTGCTTTAATGGTTTGTTAATGGACTGGATGAGCTGGTCCAGTCCAGGGAAGGATAGCTCACGGTGTTGCTCTGTTTTTTAGGGAGAGCATATACCGACTTCTGCCTCAGACAACACCGGAAAATGTCAGTAAGAACTTCAGTCAGTACAGCGTGGATCCGACCACACGCTACCCCAACATCAGCCTCAACTTCCTCAGGCCCAGTCAGGTGAGTCTGACTGTTCACAAACCGCAGGGATAATTTGGGTTTTTCCATTCAGGCAGAAAATCAGCCCTGAAAAAACATTTCTCAGGATGACCTACAGAAGCAGCTCCTAGAAGTTTATCACATTTTGTTATGTTACAACCATAAAATTATATGTACTTTATTTTATGCGAAAGTCAAAAACAAAGCAGATGAAAATTGGGGTTTTTTTGATACCCAAAAATGAAATCTATCCATCGTCTTCAGCATAACTTCTTTTAGCAATTTTTTTAAAAAGATCAAAATAGATTGACAAACATTGAGAGCAACAAATCTCCATTGTCCACGAATCTTAATGTTCGCTGCACTCGATAAACTTCTGACTCACCACCAGGGGGCGTGTGTCTGAGTGAGATGGTTTCATTCCCGAACTGTGATGTAGATATTAACCAAATTATGCTGTTGTGACCAATAGGAAAATTCAACTGCAGTAGACACTGTTCGACCAATAGAGGGCACTGAGATTGAAATAATGCAGGACTAAACAAGTTTAAATAAAAATATGGCAGTGTGCACAGAAACATAGATCCCAGATTAAAGAACTAATCTAGACCGTTCATCTGCAAGAGAAATATGATCTGGGATTTTGTTGCCCTTCAAATTTTGTGGCTCTCATGTGACAAAATGATGAAAGATCCACTTCATTTTGTAATAACATCAGTCTGCAGTCTGACATGCAGTAACAGTGTTTGTGCTGCAGGTGCGACATCTCTTTGACACGGGAGAAGGAAGGGAAATCCGAATTGAAATTGAGAATGTAATCAACTCGTCGACGCCGAAGTTAGTCCGGAATGGTTTGTATTATTTCTCTTTCCATTTTCATTTCTGGGGTTAATTAGCTGAACATTAGCAGTGGATCTACAATGTGTTGAAGAGAGACATCACTTTGTTTAAATGAAATAATGAGTGACTGTATTTTCACTCCAGACAATTACCTGCTTGACAAACAGTTTCAAGGTAACAAAAAGTCTGAATGCATGGTGTTCCTCAAGTTTTCTAATAGTTTTAACAGTTTTAAACCCTCCCTGCTTTGTATTCATAAACAAATAAATGTGAAGATAATGGTGGAATGTGAGAACTTTGTGGACGAGTTGCAAATGTTTCCTTTCATGACTCACTAACACGGCCGGATATGCTGCCGTCTTCCTAGATTTATTCAGCAGCTTGTTTTAAAGATTCCCTCTTAAATCTGCAACCTCTAACTTGTTTGCATCCATTTCCCCTTAAATCAGTAAAATTGAGTTTCTTGAGATCGATACTAACGCTACCTTTAGGATCACGGATGACAGTATTTGTATGATTTTCTGCCCGGTATGCTGATTGCATTTCTTTCTATTTTAAATCCTTCAGATCCACTCAACCTGCAACTTTAACTCCAGCGTTTTATTTAATTATCATTTGGTCTTTCCTTCCCAGAATCCATTGCTCGATCCAGTAAGCTGCTGAACTGGTGCCAGAGGCAGACAGAAGGATACAGGAACGTCAGCGTGACGGATCTCACCATGTCGTGGAAGAGCGGCTTGGCGCTATGCGCCCTCATTCACCGATACAGACCCGATCTGATGTGAGTAGCAGGAGTCAGAACCTGCAGAGTGACAAAGATTTGTTTTTCTTCTGCCAGTTGCTGAGGAGTGAATAAATAATGCTATACGGCCAATGCATTATTATTTGGTGTTACTGGTCTGTCCAAAATAGCAAAATATGTTCCCAATTATTCTTGAATACAGTGAAATGCATATTTAAAAAACTTCCAGTTTTCAAAGGGACAGCATGATGTGAAATTGACCTTTTTGAGTTTGACATCATATTATAATGTTATTCTCTCATCAAAACATACCTGTAGTGTTGCTTTGATTCCTTAATGCTTATTTAAGAAATCATTTAATCTCTGTGGCAACCATGCAGCTGTGCAAACCGCCTGGTTGGACCTAGCCCCGCCTCTGAGGCGCAGCCCCTCCTCAGAGCTGCACCTATATATATATATATATATATATATATATATATATATATATA
>VMRN01001016.1:0-12042 GCA_010277015.1 Poeciliopsis turrubarensis | reverse complement strand
CTATATTTACTCTACTGACCTTTGACATCAAGCAGCACCTGTTTCCTGGTCAGGACTCTTTCTGACCCGCATTTGTAGACGATGCAGCTGTAGGTTCCTGTGTCTCTGTCTGTTGGATTCTTCAGCATCAAACTGAAGTCTCCAAATTTACCTTCTTTCTCAATCTTTGTTCTGTCTTTATACTTATCATGTTGAACGGGCAAGCTCTCAAATTTCACAGAACACATAAAGACAGCTCTGTAACACTTGTAGAGTATCCTGCCATTGTTGCGTCTCCACTTTATTTCAACTTCATTAGGCAGACGGGCTGCAGTTTTAAATGGCAGCAGAACAGACTCCTCTCCTGAATCCACCTTCACCCTGTAGACTGAGAAACAAACAGATGAGCTGCACTGACAGCAGTAGAGCTGATGATGTTGATGTTCACAGTAATGGAGCCTCAGTGATTTTCCAGGAGAAAAACATTTCAGTCACAATGTGAAACTCAGGATTTAGTGACCAGATGCTGACAGTGGATCCATCTGATCTAAACTAAAAGACTCACTATCATCTATATGTTGATTCATGAAGAGAAATCACTGCTATTGTTTCTGCTTTTTAACCAACAGATAACAAGAAATAATCTTGCTTTTGTATACTTTCTATGCTTGTTGTACAAGTATAAGCTGATTCAATCAATCAATCAATCAATCAATCAATCAATCAATCAATCAATCAATCAATCAATCAATCAATCAAATCTTATTTGTATAGCACATTTCAGCAGCAAGGCATTTCAAAGTGCTTTACATGATAAACACAAAACACAAAGTCATGCAACATAGAATAAACAATAATTGATTACATTTCAAATCCAATTCTAAACAGGTGTGTTTTTAGTGTCTTTTGGTTCTGGTTCTGGGGATGCAGAGCAGAACCAGAACCAGAACCTGAGAGGTCTGGCAGGTTGATACAACAACAGCAGATCTTTAATGTATTGTGGTGCTAAACCGTTCAGTGATTTGTAAACTAACAACAGTATTTTAAAATCTATTCTTTGAGCTACAGGGAGCCAGTGGAGGGACTTTAAAACTGGTGTTATGTCTCTATCTTCCTGGTTCTAGTGAGAACACGAGCAGCAGCTTCTGGATCAGCTGCAGCTGTTTGATTGATTTGTTGGACAGGCCTGTGAAGACGCTGTTACAGTAATCAATGCGACTAAAGATAAACGCATGGATGAGTTTATCTAGATCTGGCTGAGACATTAGCCCTCTAATCCTGGAGACGTTCTTCAGGTGATAGAACAAGGGTGTCAACATCCAGTCCTCGAGGGCCGGTGTCCTGCAACTTTTAGATGTGCCTCTGCTGCACCACACCTGAATAGAATAATTAGGTCATTAGCAAGACTCTGGAGAACTTATCTGCACAAGGAGGAGGTAATTAAGCCATTTCATTCCTGTGTTTTGTACCTGTGGCACATCAAAAAACTGCAGGACAGTGGCCCTCGAGGACTGGAGTTTGACACCCCTGTGATAGAAGGCCGATTTTGTTACTGTCTTTATGTGGCTCTGGAGGTTCAGGTCCGAGTCCATCACTACTCCCAGATTTCGGGCTGATCGCTGGTTTTTAGTTGTAATAACTGAAGCTGTGCATTGACTCTAGATCGTTCCTCTTTAGGTCCAAAAATAATGACTTCAGTTTTATTTTTGTTCAGTTGGAGAAAGTTTTGGCACATCCACACATTTATCTGTTCTAAGCATTTATTCAGTGATTGGATGGGGTCAAAGGTCACCTGGTGACATTGTTATGTAGAGCTGAGTGTCATCCGCATAGTTATGGTAGCTAATATTATTTCCTGTTATAACCTGAGCTAGTGGGAGAATATAAATATTGAATAAGAGGGGTCCTAGGACTGAACCTTGGGGTACCCCACATGTGACCTTTGACCTCTTTGATGAGAATTTTCCAATTGAAACAAAGAAATCCCTGTTCTTTATATAAGATTCAAACCAGTCGAGCACCGAACCGGAGAGTCCGACCCAACTCTCCAGTCGATTCAGTAATATGTCCTGGTCCACAGTGTCAAAAGCTGCACTGAGGTCCAACAGAACCAACACCGTGGTTCTCCCACAGTCCGTATTTATATGGATGTCATTGAATACTTTGACTAGGCCAGTCTCCGTGCTGTGGTGAGCCCGAAAACCAGATTGGAAAGAGTCAAGGCAGTTGGTCATCATGAGGAAACTATTTAATTGTTTACACACAGTTTTTTCAATAACTTTGCTGATGAATGGGAGGTCAGAGGTCAGAGGTCGGCCTGTAATTCTACAGTAGTGATTTGTTCAGATTGTTCTTTTTTAGCAGTGGTTTGATAACTGCTGTTTTCAAAGCGTGGGGGAAAACGCCTGATGTGAGCGATGACTTTACTATTTGGATCAGATCAGTAGCAATAACAGGCAGGACTTTCTTAAAGAAATGTGTGGGTAGAACATCCAGACAGCAGGAGCTTGAACTTAACTGACTTATAATTTCTTCTAGGGTTTTATAATTAAGTGGTTGAAAGTGGGTCATTTTTCCTGTATTAGTTTTGTCTGGGTTCAGCAGTGGTTCTGGCTGTAGAGTTAATGTTCAGATTAATCCTCTGATTTTTTGAATTTTCTCTGAAAAGAAGTTGGAAAACTGTAACAAGTGAATGTAAATGTCCGTTACCTTTGCAAACAGGAAATTGAGATGAGGATTTATGAACTTTGTCTTTCTACGTATTATAAATGCAGCAATGTATAAGTTTCACTTCAACTGTCAATATATCATGTTACACTGAAACCAGACTGTCTAGAAATAAAATGTCAAAGGGGAACAAATGAGTACATGATTAATCAAATCAATGTAATCAATCAATAATGAACATTTTTCCAACATGTTCATTATTAAAATAATGAACATCATAATACAACTTGAGACTGGAGTGAACATCCATTTTCCAGCAGAAAGCCAAAACCTGGACCTACAATGTAACAGCTTAGATCAAGAATCATGTGTTAGAATGGTCTAGTCAAAGTTTCATTCTAAATCCAGCTTGGTTTTTGTCACACAGACTTATAAATTACTTCTTACAGATATTATCTACCTGTTACTTGACACACTTTTCACAATTTCTGTCATAAATTGGGTTGATTGTGGTGAGGATGGATGCTGCAGGACCCAGCTTGTGCAATAATGATGGTTTAATTGGTGATCTCAAAACTGGACAAAAAGTCCAGGCAGCACAGGGGAGCAATAAGGCAAGGAACTCAAACTCTGGTACAGAGATGACATATGACAGGAACCTGACGGGGAGCAGGTAACACAGGTGGGGCTAAGTACACACAAGGGAATAATCAGAGAAACAAGAAGCAGCTGGAGACAATCAAGGGGAAGATGAGACGACACAGGAATTAAATTAACTAGAAAACAACACAGAAACCTAAATACTTACAATTTCATTGTTTTTAAATTAGAAAATAATTATGGGTTTTCTTTCGCTTGACAGTTATCTACTATGTGTTCTATTGCATATGATAATAATCAAATGCAGTCATTTATAATCAGTGGCACAAAAAGTGGGCATGCAGTGTATGCATTGCGTAGGAGAGCTGCACTAGTGGGACTCCAAAATGATGTAGGGAAATATTTTTCCCGTTGGCATTTTCTGTACTTGATTTGCATTATGAATGTATGAAATGATCAGTAACAAAGGAACGGCTCTGATTAGGTGCCCCTCCTGTTGCTTTTCTCTCCCACACACAGGTCGCTTGGGCACACGCCTCTTCGAGAATGAGCTGAGATGCGTTTTTCTTCTTTCAAATTTGATTGGTAGTATTGCACTTGACAACAATGAGGTAAAGATGGGGCGGCAGAAACAAAAACGCTCTCCGGGGCACAAAATAGAAAAGAAAGAGGGAGAGGAATAAAGATGTTGAAGAATAAAGAAAAGTTATTCAAAATGATAAAAAGTCAGAGGTAAGAAATTGATTGTATTCTCATAAAATAAAGTTAAATGTTAGCAGTTAAATGTCAAATGTTAAATGTTAAATGTCAGCAGTTAAATGTTGCGTCCCAAATTGAATCAATGCAAGACCTGTTTTTTTACATATTTTTATAAATGTCTGATACACATGCCTATCACACACATATCAACAGTAAGTGTAACAATAATGACCAACATAAAACACAGGAAACATTAAAGTCAGCTAAATTGTGGCGGTGGGCATAGAGATAATAAAATGAGTAGATCCTGCATTGGCTGCTTGGGCGCAGGAAATACACAAAAATACATAAGCTGTTCATTATTAACTATTAACTATTAACTCAATTAACTCTAATAACTTACAAGTAAATAGACTCATGAAGGGGCAAAAGTTTTCATTTCATATTGGAGAGTCATAATTCACTTATAAAAGTGTGAAAACTTATGAGGTGGTAAACCATAACTACTATAGGATCCCATAAAATGTTTTTTAACACTGTGCATGATAATTGTTTTAGATTAAAGTTCAGATTCTGAGATTAAAGTCAGAATGATGACTTTTTTTCTTTCCCAAATCCTCTTCCATAGGTTAAACATTTAGTTACACTATTAATAATCGAATTGGCACATTATTTCAAACATTTCCAAATATTTTTAGTGTTTGGAAATACACTAAAAATATTTAGTGTATTTTTAGTGTATTTTTTGCTTGCTGATGATAACGGATTATGATTGGAAAAACTTAAAAGACAATTTTGTTTTAAAAACAGAGCAAATTGAAGGCTATGAACAGTTGGGTGAACTAGCCCTTTAACCATTTACTGAATCATTTGCTGCCTGTAGAAGCCATTAGCTTTATGTACAAAGCAAGGTCAGAGTACAAGGCTTTCTGTGTGAAGGTGGCATGATCAAATTAATTACATGCCGCTATGGATGGATTTACAAAAATGGGTCTCTGCACAGTGTGTGGGGCAGAGAGAACTTTTGGTGAGACCGCTTGTCAAAAATGTAATCATGAAAATTGAAATTAAGTGCTCCGGTCCGTGCATTTTCAGGCAGTTCGTTTTTTTGAAATAAAAACTGAAAAAACAAGTACATTTTTGTTTTTTTATTTTATTTTTTTACTGAGGTTGTGCCTAATTATTTAATTTTTATGTAAATTGAGTTATTTTTATATGTTATGGATTTGAATGTGCACATAAGGATTGTTGAGTTTATTTCTTATTAGATTTTTTTGAGTTTTGTATTAGCTGAATTAACTCTGTTGGTTTGATATATTAGCCTAAGAGCAAATTAATTTGTTATTACAGACTGCTGGCAACACTGAGCATCAAGACAAAAATAAACCAGTTTATATCCACAGTTAAAGTGGATGTCTCATATCCTCCTTCCTGTATCCTGACTGATACACCATCTAGTTTGCTGCAAATACCTTAGAACCTAATCTAAACTAACAACTGATGTAAAAGGAACTTACCTGATATGAAATAATGTCGAAAATGAAATAAAAGGCCCCCAGAAGCAGGAAGTAGAATCAGCAGAACCACAAAAATTCTGGCCCAGGTTGGAAATATCTCTGGGGGGAAAAAATGATGAGTTATGTCTTAGACATTTTCTATTTTGCAGAAATTTTCTTTTCTTTTTTGGGATGTTTCCTTGAGGAACTTAGTTGAAAGGAAGAAAAATAATTCAAGTATATAATCGGATTTTACAAACACAATATTTTGCCCAAACAGTTGGATTTTACGAACTCACTAGGGGAATCAGAAGGACTCGACCACAGGAACTACATTGAGGCTTGCAACCATCATGGACCCAGAGGTTTTGATGTCAACCATTATTGACTATGTGGAGGTTGTGGCAAGCCCTTATTCAGCTCATCAATGCCTGTGTATAGCCACACCCATGGTCCTTGTATTGGATGGATGACTGGATTCCGCGCCTTCCGCACTTGGGGCTGGTGGAATTGCAGCAGGAGGCAGAGTGGGAGCATCTGACTGCAATCGCTGTTTTGAAAGATAACCCTCTGCCTTCAAAGTCGTCTATGCAGTTCTTCCGCTGCACCACCCCAGCTCCGCCAATTCTGGGGCCGGCACTACCTCCAGAGCCATCGTCTCCAAAACCAGCACCACCTACAGCCGTAGTTGCTGCAGCCGCTCCATCTCCAGCCTCCGCAGCAGCCTCTTCGCCTCACGGTGTTTCATTGCCTCCAGCCTCTGTTCCGGCTACAGTTCCCATTGTAATAGGGTTCCAGGCAACTCGCCTGACACCTGGTTGACGGGCTTCAAGGCTGGTGGCGTGGCCTGCCCCTGTAAGTGGGTCTCCTTCCCCAGTTAGTGGGTTAACTGCCCCAGTTAGTGAGTGTTTTCCTAGTGCTTCCTCTGAGTTTCCTGGTGCTTCATCTGAGTTTCCTAGTGGTCCCTCAAAGCCTCCTCCCCTTTAGTGGTCCCAGTGTTCCCTCGTTTTCCTCTAGTATTCCCACTGCGTCTGCCTCACAATCTTCCACCACACTTCATGACACAATCTGTTGGGATCTGGGATTGTTTGAGTTTGTCGTTTTTTGTGTTCTTTAGTTTTTTATGTTAGTTCTGCTCTTTTCCACTTTCACGTCATTTCTTCCACTGAGTCTAGTTTATTTCATGTTTCTCTTTAGACTTTGATTCACTGGTTCGCTTATGTTTCTTTAGTTTAGTAAGTCTTTCATGTTAGATTCATTCCTAGTCCACTGTGTACTTTCTCTTGTTCTCCTGTGCCAGTTCGCTCTCCCTCTCCTCAGTTTGCCTCCTGCTCCCTTCACTCATACCTGCAACCTGTTAGCAAACAGCCCACTTCCTTTGTCCTAGTATTCAATCTAACAGTATTGGTCGTTTAATACAAAGTAATTGAAGTGCATAAATAAAACAAGAGGAATGTAAATATTCCTATAAATATTGACCTTTAAAATACATCCAGCCATTTATACAATGTAAAATCATACATATTGCATTTCTGATGCATTACAACTAAATGCATCACAAATGTCTTTGAGTCACCTGTTTGACATGAGAAGGATGTGGGGATATTTAAACATTTATATACTGTGTGTATACATCAAGGTAGCTGACCTCTGACATAGAGCTGAATGCCTGACAGCATTTTTTCTGTTGTTTCATGACGAATGCTGCAGATGTAGACACCACTGTCTTCCAGTTGTGGTTCTCTCAAAGTGAGACCGAAATCACCAGTTTCTACAGCATCAGACCTCATTGTTGTTCGTCCACTGAAAAGAACGTTTTGAGCTTGTAGGTCGTCTCCTTTTCGCCGTTGATGGACAGTGGTGGGATTGAGGTCAAAGCGGCTCCATTTCACTGAGAGAATCCCTTCTGATGCTTCGCTGTTTTGGCAGGGCAACACGATGGATTGCTTCCCCCGATGAACATTTACTGTCACAGCCGAAAAATCCTGAGAGGCTGGAAGGACAAAGAAAAAACATGTTAACAACCAGTATATTTCTCACTGAAGTTAATAACTTGATACAATTAGCTGGACCTCATTAGACAAGACTGTTTTCAACCACCCAGAGGCAGTGGTGCTGCAAGCTTTCCAAAAGTGGATGCTGGTTGGGGGTGGATTATATCAGCATTTTCTACTCCTGATGCCTTCATGTAATAAGTTCCCTTGTAGTCGACAGTGGAATTTCACAGACAAAAATAATTTGAGTCCACAAATATTTAACTAATAGGCCTGTCACAATAAGTTTTTACTATAAACAATCATGTCATTTTGAGACCAAAGTTAACTAATAGCATACAACTTGCAGAACAATGCAAACACACCCTTTCAGACGTCAATAAACAAATTTTGAAAGGACATTTAGCACTGGGACTGAAAGACCTTTTAAGTATAAAAACTTGGTAGGGAACTTAGGGGGGTTAGCATTAGCCACTGATCGCATTCAGATCCTCCAGGTGATGGCAGGGAGTTGACAGGGGTCCCCCACAACATGCCGCCCCAGGCAGTTGCCCGTATCGCTCATATCAGAAACGCCACTCCACCTCAGTGATTATGAACTGTCAATGGGGTGGTCGCTGTGAGACCAAGGCATAAGTTGGATGTGATTCTTTCACAGGCAAACTTTGGTTGCTAAAACTTACAAGTAAGATGGAATCAATCTGGGAGAAGTTGCTCGTTTAAGACCGGTGGAAATGACCAATGATCCAAATTAAAGGGATCTGTCTCATCTGTACCAGTTGAGACAGATGGAAATTTTTGGTTTATAAATCATGGACTACTTATGAATAAACACGGGGTTATATATTTTTGTTTTCTTCTTTTGCTCTTTCATTTGTTTTTTTTTTTGTTGTTGTATTCCTTTCTAATTCATGTAAAGCACTTTAAATTGCCTTGTTGCCGAAGATGTGCTAAATAAATATATCAATTATTTATTGAACCAGCTCCACAGGTTCAGTGGTTCATCATGGTCATTCTGCTTGAATCCAAAGCACTGCCAGACTGCAGCTGTCACGCCCGGCTTTTAAACCAGCATTTTCCCGGCTCAGGGAGTTACGTGAGGCACCGGAGTGAAGCTTTTTGTCATCCAGTCTCTTGGTAGAAAGAGAGACACATGACAAAAACAAATAAGCAATATTTTCGCCCTTATTTTATTATCCAGCTAATTTCTTTTGCTCACTACAGGATGCGTTTATTTCAAAGTAAAACTAAATATAGATTTGTTCTTTTAACTGAACAGAGGGTAGGCATGTCATGATGAGAAGTTTCTATAAAAACTGCAACCAAAGAATTGTAGTAATGGAAATAAGAAACCTATGATCACAGAAAACAACAGCACATGGAACTGGGTTGACAATTAATAATAATAATAACCCAGAAAAATCATAATTCAAACACAAAGAAACCTAACATAAAAACCAATGGATCAGGGAAGAAGATCTATGGTTACTGAATAACCATAGAACACTGAAAGGGATCTATATACAAATAAAATGATTTAGAAGACAAAAATCAATTTGATTACTGTCCTTTATCTTTGTTCTGTAAAATGCGTTGTTCACTCTTTTGGTTTTATGAAAACTTTTTTCCAAACCACCACCTTAAATCAACTTAGTGGGTCCTGACTGACCATCTTTAAACAAAAGTAATTTATTAAACACTACAAAAATTCAGTAACTGGGAGGTGTGAAAAGTGGCTGACCTTTGACATGCAGCTGAACACCAGACAGAGCTGTTTCCTCCTGATTCTCACTCATGCTGCAGATGTAGACGCCGCTGTCTAAAAGCTGAGGCTTTGTCAGAGTGAGGCTGAAGTCACCAGAGTCCAGAGCCTCAGGTATCATTGAAGTTCTTCCTCTGAAAACCTGATTTTGTGCCTGTAGGTCGTCTGCTTCTCGCCGTTGATGGACAATGTTAGGATTGAGATCAAAACGGCTCCATTTCACTGTAACAATCTCTTCTAATCTCTTGCTGATCTTGCAGGGCAGAACGACAGACGGTTCTCCCTCCTGAACCTCCACTGTCACAGCCAAAGAATCCTGAGAGGCTGGGAAGGAAAATAAAGGACGAGTTTTAAATCAGTTTGGTAAAATAAATACATTTAAATCAAAGTCTATTGAATATTTAATTTACTACTCATCAAACATTCCTACTTATTTTTTCAGTGTTTTGAAGGAATAGGGAAAAACTAGGCAGTGATGGAATCCAGAAAAAGCTTCACTTTAAAATTTCAGCACATCACGTTGAATTTGTCTCATTGTCATAATGCAACTGTTAGTCAAGACTTCTTGTGCATTTCCATTTCCCAGGAGCCCTGGCAGTTTTTTTTGCTTAATATCCAACAAGGATTTTTCCTTTTGGAAACTGATGTACCAAATTGTTTCCCAGTGTGGCTCAGCATGTTTTATGTTGAATGTTGCACATACTATTATATTGTAACTCACAACTGTCCCCTGGAAAGGTGACTCTTATTCCTATTAGAGATTTTGGAAAGTCACAGCAATTAACCCCTGCTGTTAGAAACACTTCAGCTATTTTTATTAAGGGACAACAACAAGATGGAGGATGATGCTACACAGCTTTGTTGAGTCGAGATCTTCTGTTCAAAGCAAAGCATTAATCAACAAGCTGTTTTCTTTTCTTTTACCATTCTAGTACAAGGCGACAACATAGTTTCCAAAGCCCTCCTCCACTTTTGCTACTGAGTTGCTGTATGTATGTCTCTGAATATTTCCTGACAAAGACAAGTTTGCAATGTAGATCAGTGCAAGTTCCCAACTCTGGAGTTCAGTGCAAAATAATTATAATTCCACATTAATTCCACCTTTTCCCACAATCAAAATTAAGAATAAGTCCTTTTCCTGCAATGATGTCATATGTTTCTGCATAATGCAGTAACTATAAATAGCTTTATTTTCCATAGCTAAAATTTTCTGCTTATTCTTAGAATTACATTATTCATCATAGCTGAAAAGAATGGCATATCTTTCTGTTTGAAATTAAGGTTCCACATTTTTAGGTATTGCTGAGCCAAGCAAATGTGCCTTGTTATGTTTTTAACTGTGAAGAATTAAGATCAACTGAAAAAACTTAAGCTTGGAGAGAGGAAGAAAATCTCACCACAACTCCCAATTCCTCATTCAGTCTAAACTCTTGTCAGCTGCTTAAACATTAATCATCGGCTGATTCAAACTTTTCTCAATTTATACAAATTTGTATCATTTTTTAAATGATACAAATTCCAGTATTTTCTGCAGCCTCTCTCCTAGTCAAGGTTTTTTGCTCCTCCACTTCGACTAGGTGGTAAAAAGAAAAAAAAAAAAAAAAACAGGAGTGAAGCTGGACTGTAGATTAAAACTTGATAAGCAGATTAATTGTGATGTGAAAATAAGCTTCTTTCTGCTCCGATTTCTAAAGTAAGGGCCGTAGTGACCTGGAGGAGCCATTCATGCCTTTGTCAGCTTTAGACTTTTAATCAGTCATTCATTTCCCTTTTTTATAGGTTGTCCAAAACTGTTGCTCATTTAATGACCAACACTCAATAAGCGAGTGTTAGTCCATGAGGGGGTAAATATGAATGTACCACTCCTGTCTCTTAATCGTTGGACTGGCTCCTGGTTCATTTTAGCTGATGAGTTTGGAAAGTATAGAGGAAGAATATTTTACCGTAGAGAAGGAACACCAAAACAGCAAACAGCTTCATCTTCCTGAACTGACGAACATAAAATCCTTACAAAATGATAACTCGGATAACTCACTGAAACAGTTTTTCTAGAACAAACCAAAAGCTAACTAACATTTCACTCTGTTTTTGATCTGAGGGACCGTTAACCTCATAAACAGCCCTTTGCTTCAGTTAGAGGAGTTGAATCCTATGTCACTTTCACTTTTCACTTTTGTAGGCTAGTCCATAATTTTGACTTTCAAAGTAAAAGTCTCATGTGTTGGAATACCTTAATACAAAGGTCAGGGATGTGCAATGAATCTGACCAAGCAAATGAGCAAACTGTGACTCCAGAACCAAAATGGAAAATAAACCAAGCAGAACTGATCAGTAGAGCAAGAAATAGAACAATTATAGAGGAAAGAGCTGAGAAAGATCAGAACAGGAAATCAAACGAAGGAAACACAGAACAGGAACTAAACTCAAAGTCATGAACTACTAAACAGAGCAGAAACATCAAGAAAACAGGAAATAAAGAGAACACAATGCAGAAAGGAGATGAATAGTAAATATCTGCTTTATTTGCAAAGTTTCAGCACATAATGACGGAATGTTCCTTTTTTCACAATAAAGACATTTAAAATATAAAAAAAATCCACAAAAAAAAAAAAATCTATATATATGCCTCACAATACAGGACTGCTAAGTGTTTATCAGAGAGACAGCCTGAGGGAAGAAACTCATGGTCTGCAAATGTAACATAGTTAATGTATAGAATTCCACTTGTCATTCCTTCCACGTTGGGTTCAGGTGTAATGGGTGAAACAGCACCCCCTCCTGGTGGTTGGCAGCTATAGTGAACACAGACATCTCGTTGCCAGTTCATGAGAGATGGGCGCCAGGT
>VMRN01001015.1:0-12137 GCA_010277015.1 Poeciliopsis turrubarensis | reverse complement strand
GGTGTACTTTCTTCCCCTTCCTGCCCTGGGGTGCACTTCCTTCCCCTGCCTGCGGGGCGGCGGACTCACGGAGACGGTGGAGCTCGGCGTGTTGGTTCCGTATCCAGACGACGGCAGCGAGGCCAGAGACCAGCGGCGGCCATCGGTCCTGCAGGAAACACATCGACCAATCAGAACCTCAGTATTTAACAGCCAATCAGAACAGAGACATGAAGCATGAACAGATGGAGCGAATCCGCCACCAGCCAAGTCTCCTTTCAATAAAACATCATTGAACAAATAAATTAAGCCCCATAAATTTGTCTCCGATATAAATCAATAGAAATCGTGATGTAAGCAGATTATGTTCATAATCCAGCCAATCAAAGGAGACGTCTGAGTCAGATTCAGGCAACAAGCCCCGCCTACTTCTGACCAATCAATCAATCAATCAAATTTTATTTGTACAGCACATTTCAGCTACAAGGCATTTCAAAGTGCTTTACATCATAAACACAAAGTCATGCAGCACAGAATAAAATATCAAGTGGTTTGTCACGGAATGTAAGCGCCTGTTCCCGCCGGACTCCGCCGTCCGTTCAAACACGGGTATTTGCCGGGCCACTTCCTGTCTGCGGCGTTTCCAGCAGCAGTAAAATCCGGCTGCTGGTCACTAAAGGGAAATAAGTTCCTTTGTTTTGTGAAGTAAATATGATTTGCTTCTCAAAGGTTTTATGGAAAATCATGTTTTATTTGAAACTGGTGAAAAGTTTAAATTTGTGTGATTTCAGGAGACGCAGCTGGTGAGCAGAGGTTTGAGTGGAGGCAGGTTGGATGCAGACAGAGGAAGGTGCGTCAGTTACCTGTCGGCTCTGTGTCCGTGGCTGTGAGGAAAACAAAACATTTTTATTTCATGGTTCATCACAGCGGGAGGATCCTGCATCAGGACTCATCCTGATCCAGGATCAAACAAATGTTTCTCTGATTGAATCGACACGATATTAATAAAAGTGCTGCGATGTGCGGCTCCGCCACAGGGCGGCGCTGTCGTCCCAGCCCCCAGCAGCAGGGGTCAGCAGTGGGACAGAAATGGATTTCCATTTTAAATCAGCGTCAGCTCGTTGCTCTGCTGCAGCCAGAAATGCTTGATGGGTTGTCATGGAAATACCTGGGGGCGATTTAGATCAGGAAATGAGGCGTTTCCATGGAAACACTATCATTTCTTTTTAATGGGGAAAGTTGATCTTAACTTTTGAGATCTGAAAGCTGTCAGCAGACTGGAGGAGAGCTGAGAGACAAGAGTTAATGATCCCAGACAGAGTGACGCCTCCCGGCGATCCACTGCATCTTTGGCTGCAGCATCAAGGGCAGCCATCTTTAAACATACAGCCAATTACTACATCCACAGTGCAGATAGATAATCAGTTGGCACGCTAAACAGTTAGCCTGCTAGCTTAATATTCAGTTTGGAGATTCAATATGAAGCTAAATATTTGGCTAGCAAGCTAAATAACTAGTTACACTCAATACTAACTAAATATGGAGCTAAAAGGGAAGTTAGCCAGTTTGCTAAGTAATACTTGGTTTGAAGCTAAATATTTAGCCTGCTACCTAAAGATTTTTTCAAACTAACGTTGATAGAAACAATAAATAACAGCGAAAATATTTCTTTATGAAGTGAAATTCCATTTCTTCCTCTCATGACAGACGACACGAGAAGTTATTGCAATAAAATTCCTAGCAGCAACTTTAACGAGGTTGTTCACAGGATGAGCCGCAGGGCAGCGTCTGTTTGCTGCAGATTTCAGACAGCGGTTCCTGCAGAGAGCCGAAGCAGGACGCTGCGGTTCAACGCCCAGCAGCTCTGCAGCGTTTCTGTTCAGGTGAAGGAAGATCTCACCTGCGAGCCGGAACGAAGGAGAAATGCGCCGCAGCGTTGGGGGAAAAGTTGCGAGGGCTGTCCAGTGGGCTGGTGCCTGCAAGACACAGAAAAGGGAAAAAACAAAATCTGTCGATTTCATCTCCAACAACTCTGCTGCTCCATCCTGAAACATGTTCAGAATGAAGTTTATCCATCCAGTAAAATTAGCTTTTTTACTAAATAGATGTAAAATTATGACAAAATAAAGAATAAAAATGAGTTTCCTTCTTCGCTCTGATCCACATCAACACATCCAGACTGGCAGCAGCTTCAATGTCAAAGAATCATAACATCTGGGTACGTTTAGTATCGTTTCATGCAGTATTTAGCTAAAAACATGCAGAAATAGATTGTATTTGGAAAATATTTCATTTTAAATCAATGAAAAATTCAGAAAACTGTAAACTAGGATTGAAGAATGTTTTTGTTTTAAATGTAGTTTCTTCAGGTTTACCTGAATCATGTGCATTTAATGATGATTAAAACCTTTTGGACGTCAGTTTGTAAAAAGGCAGAACAGAGAATCTGGTTCTGTTGGGTTTTATCCAACAATGGCTGTTAATTACTGATATCAGCAACACAGTGACCCTGCAGTGACCCGCGGTGACCTGCAGTGACCTGCGGTGACCCTGCAGTGACCCTGCAGTGCAGTGACCTGCGGTGACCCTGCAGTGACCCTGCGGTGACCTGCGGTGACCTGCAGTGACCTGCGGTGACCCTGCAGTGACCCTGCGGTGACCCTGCAGTGACCCTGCAGTGACCCGCGGTGACCCTGCAGTGACCTGCGGTGACCCTGCAGTGACCCTGCAGTGACCCGCAGTGACCTGCGGTGACCTGCGGTGACCCTGCAGTGACCCTGCAGTGACCCGCGGTGACCCTGCAGTGACCCTGCAGTGACCTGCGGTGACCTGCGGTGACCTGCGGTGACCCTGCAGTGACCTCAAATAGCCCCCAGTAACGCAAACTGGCTTCATTAACAGCAGAAATACGATCATCATCCTGTGAAACAGCCTCCACATGAGCAAGGCAGGTAACCATGGAAACACACAGAAACTGTTTTACATTTTCAGTCTGTTGTGTAGAAATGAGGAGACAGTGACCGACTTTAGCAGAACCTCAGAACTATTCCTGCAATCGAGACGCAGGCCGACGCAGGCCGACGCCTCGCCGACGCCGCGAGAGATAAGAAAACACAGAAATAACCGGAGAATGGCCGCGACTGACAGGAGGAGCCAGCTGTCAGGAAGACGAGAGGCAGAGACGCCTGCAGAGACGCCCATCATCATCTGACCTTTTCCCAGCAACGGCCTGCTGGAAACCAGTAGGAGAGCAGGAGGCTTACTGGCACAGCAGCAGAGCCAAGAGAAACATGATGAAGGCAGAAAATAATCCTGGATTATTGGCTTCATTTACCAGAAACATGAAAACCAAACGGCTTTAACCGGCTCATACCAACCCATCAGATCAATATTAAAGATTATTCTACTAGAAAATAAAATCATCATCAAGCAGAACATCTGCTTGGAAACCAGTTTGAGCCGAAGACAAAACAGCCACAGTAACGGCGCCGTTAAGGTCACACCAATTAAGATCCCTGTCAGGGCCACCGATGTCGACTGGCAGACAAATTATCATTTAACTACCTGAGCAGTAATTTGTCAACTAGTTGACTAGTAGGGCTGTTGAGGTCATCTGCAGGACCATTAAGGTCATTAATCAGACACGAACGTCCCTGGTTCAACCCTGCATGTCCAGGTCACTGGTGACCAACAATGAGCCGCTGAGTCACTCATAAGGTCATCAGGGTCAGCACCACGAACCTTAAGGTCAATAGCAGGGCCACAAAGTTCACCTCAACACTTTAAGGTCGCCCGAACACCTTAAGGTCGCCCGAACACCTCAAGGTCGCCCGAACACCTTAAGGTCGCCCGAACACCTTAAGGTCGCCCGAACACCTCAAGGTCGCCTGAACACCTTAAGGTCGCCTCCACACCTTAAGGTCGCCTGAACACCTTAAGGTCGCCTGAACACCTTAAGGTCGTCTCAACAGCCCCATTACTCCTACTGATGGGTCTGGGTTCAGGGCAGATGTTCGGAGCAGCTGCTCTCAGGATGTTTGCTTCCCTCAGCGGGGTCAAGGTCACTGACAGCGTTACCACGGCAACGCAGCATCAGAGGATGCAGGAGGGGAAGGTGGAGAATATCACTGCTGCTTCCTGTGAATGTTGAATAGCTGAAAATAGAACCTAATCTATTCTGGGTCCAACTGATCTTCATCTCCTCAGAACCAGAGTCTTCCTCCCTGCTGTTTAACCAGCCGGCGCAGGTCAAACATTTAGTCTTTACCGTCCAGCAGGTGGCGCTTCACTCAACAATCATGTTTTCTTTTTTCTTCCTAAATGTTAATATTTTCACTTTAATCCAGAAAAACAACGATTAGCGAAGTAAAGCTGCCCGTTGAAGGCTTCTTGAAAGAAATGATCCAGAGTGATGATGAAAAGGCACTCTGCCCCCTGCTGGTCGGAGGCGGTGCAGGTCTTACCTGTGTGTCCGTGGAGAGGGGAGTGCGGCCGAGGAAGAGTCGGGGAAGTGCTGGACGTCACGATCAGACTCTTCCTGTTGCTGGCCCGGCAGCTGTGGACACAAACACACACGGCTTCAGGTTAGCAGCAGGTCAGCACAGGTGAGTGGCTCCGCCTCCCACCTGCAGAAACGGTTGCAACGAGCCAATCCCGACTGACTCCGAGTCGCCATTCCAGCTCAGACATTACAGACCCAGAGACGGGAACGCCTGATCCGCGGCTACGGAAGCCCAGACGGGACAATCGCTGCTGTTAGAGGAGAGGCGTTTATTGAACCGTCAGGCTCTGCTTCCGCCAAGCAGAAAAAATAATTATTCTGGAACTTCTCGGTTAACTCGTTCATATACGGCTTTTCTAACATTCCTGAGAAATGTTTTACAAGAAATACAAGATAATAAAATAATCAAACACAGTATTAAAGAAAAACATTCATTTTATTTTACTGAGAAAAGAAACAAAACGGATTCAAACCCGGACCCGGCTGGCGGTTCTGGTTCTGGTAACTGTCCCGTCTGAAAGCCGCAATCAGCGTTGGCGACTAGAGACGCTTCAACACGTCCAGAACCAGAACCAGACCCACCTGGACTCTGTTCCTGCTTCAATACAGCTCAAATATTTACATACACTGAGGCGATACCTTACAGTCAGAACTGAAACAGAAACAGACGTTTTCATCAGTTGCCAGGTTGGACGGTCGAGCCGCGGGTTGCCAGGCTCAAAGTGACTAGCTGGAGAAAGCAGTGCTTGGGTTTGGATGCAGATCAGAACTCAGGTTTCCTGCAGCCTGTAAATGCTACGCTAGCAGAAGCTCAGAAAAACCAGAGTCCCTGAACGCAGCAGAGCCTAAAGCAGGTCTGAGGTTAAAAAATATCAGCCCAGTTTTACATTGTTTTTCAATAAAGACGTCACAGTTTCATCTCAACAAACAAAACAACAAACTTAAATGCTGAAGAGCTAGCAGGCGTGGCTAGCTGCAGCTAGCTAGCTTGTTCTTTGTGTTTCTTTGTCGTATCTTTGCGCCCCAATAAACCGGGTCAGGAAGGAAATATTTCTCCCGTTTGGTGAAACTCGGTGGCCCGGACCCTGCTGCTTGGCGTCGGGCTAGTTATTTTGTGGAAGACGTCGTGTTGCCGTGTCTGGTGGGCTGGTTCTTTCTGACGCAGAGCTGAGCTCCGGTTCACCAGGTAACGGCGGCTGCAGGCCAAAACACTGCAGACGCTGCTGCATCCAAGGGTTCCCCCAGAAAACCTGGTAAATCCAGCGGCTGGGCGCTGGGGCAGCCACTCATCCAGCGGCCCGTCATGTTTTTGAGTTTGAAAATATGAAACTCTGTGTTATTGAAAGATTGGAAGATTAATACCTGAACACCAACTATAAAGTCTTAAAAATGCAAACATTTTAAAAAGACTGAAATAAATTAGCAATGCTTGAGTAGCACCAGTAGCCTGGTGGCCCGCCAGGCTTATAATCCATTGAGAGAAACCATGTGCTGATTCCAAACTGGAAAGCAGCTGAGCTACAGGAAGCATCACCACACAGCGCCTCCCAGCTGCGACGCTTCCTGACATGTTTGCCTTCATCTCCACATCCGTGACGGATTTACGGCATGAAATTAGCACATCACCACAAAGATTCATTCACCGGTGTGATATGGCATCCTGTAGGCGTGCACCAAGAAATCTGCCGCGGTTTCCTCATATTGGGAGATCAGGATCGGCCGATTCATCTGAAGCCGATCTGATCAAACGATCTGATCAAACCTGATCTACCTCTGAACAGGTCTAGAAATCAACCAGTTACCACCAAGCAACATTCAGACAAAAAGATAAAACATCAGCATTGACCAAACTGAGAATCAGCAGGTCAGAAAACTAGTCAGTGCAGCGCAAGTTTCCTGCATGATCCAAGATGGTGGAGCTCAGTGAATCTGGAGCCCAGCGGGAGAACAGAAGAAGAAGAAATCAGGAAAAGCTGCTCTGACTCTCCTGCATCCTGTCAGACGAGGAGAAGGGATGAAACGCATCTCCTCAACAAACAGCAACAGGAAGCTTCCCGTCGCCATGCCAACACAAACCACAGAGAAACCCGGAGCGCCTCGGAGGGGGGCGGACGGTTGGATGAACGGTTGGATGAACGGTTGGATGCAGACGTACCTCTCGGAGCGCCGCAGCATGTTTCTCTCTGGCAGTGAGAAGTTGGACAGAACCGTCCAGGACTCAGACATGCTGAGGCTCCAGCAGCATCGCTATGACGACGACTCTGACCTGTCAGCAGCCGCACTGAGCGCGTGCAGAAGCTGCTGCCGTGGCGACCGTCTCCCCCCTCCTCTCTCCGGTCTGTTTCGCCCCGATCAGAACCGGATGATTCTTCCAGAACCTCAAAATCCTCCCGACATGCAGCAGCCGACGTGACGTCAACACACACACACACACACACACACACACGCACACACGCACACACACACACACACACACACACACACACACCCTTCAGAGCAGCACACAGAGGAAACAGCGCCACCTTCAGGTTCTCACTACAGATGCATGTTACCATTCATGAGATAATCTAAAGAGTTGATTAATTTCATTACTTAATTGCTAAGCAGATAAGTTCTCTTAAAGGAGCCGGCCATGTTTTTATAACGAAGGATTACATTTTTCATCATTGAAAAAAACATTATGAATTATTATTTTGTGTCAACTGCATTAAGTACCAACTGAGCAAACAGAAAATGGATTTTGTGACATTATTGAACTCATATTTATAACCTTTTCAGTTCCATGTTCATAACAGAACAATAAATAAGATGTGGAACAGTTAAAGCTTCATGAGCAGAGAGGATTTTCAGATCAGATCTGATAAATGTATGATCCATAACTCTGTTATGGATTTAGTTTTCCCAGAGTTACTCTTTCTGCTTCCACCAGCTGCTGAACTAAAACTGCAGATTTTGCTGCTCAAACACCAGAACCATCCCAGCGTCGATCAGTCTGAACGTCTCCAGAAGCCAAAAGAGGAAACAACCGGAGCGTTTTTCCTCCTGACAGTTCGGTACGTTTTGTTCTCCAGCTGCTCTGAGTCAGACCAGCCTGTTCCCCTCCTGGCCTGTGGGGGCGCTGCACCAAGAACCACTGCAGGAAACGACACAAAAACCTCTGAAGATGCAGAGAGCAACTTCCTGTTTCACCAGATGGAATCAGAAACTGAGGCGTCAGATTTCTGGTAAAATACCACCAGTCGTTTCTCCTGCTAGCGCTAAGCTAATGCTAGTGTTACCCAGAATGCCCTGCGCTGCAGTCCACTTCCTACTATGCTGATCTGAAAGTGTTTAAACCCACCAGCATGTCTGCAGGCGGCTCTCTGGACCAATCAGGAGTGCTACAGGTGGGAGGGGGCGGGGCTTACCTCCAGAGGAAGGGGTTTCCTCGCAGGTAAGCAGGGGCGGAGAGAGGGCCGTCGCAGGGAAAGAAGGGAGAGGAGGAGGAAGAGGAGGGCTGGTCGACAGAGGGGTGGAAGGAGGTGGGGGACAGCAGGTGATGGAGGAGGAAGCTGCTGTTGCCGTGGCAACGCAGCTGAGCCGGTGACCAGATTCTGACGAGAGAGAAAGAGAGGAGGAGGAAGAGAGGATGAAGAGGGGGGAAGAGTGGAGAGGACTGCAGAGCCTTCTAGTGGCGCCTGGTGGGAACTGCAGCTACATAATTATCCGTTTCCAAACCTGGAATTTAGATTTATTATCGTAAACTCCATTTAAACGTTTGAGATGTAAATAATCCACAACTTAATAACGTAACATGAACTGCTCTCAAATCACGATGCGTTCGCTTCCCCTCAGAAAACTGATTCTGCTGCTTTTGGACAGAAATGCTTTAGTTTGGATTTTTCTGCCTTCAGCTGTGAGTGAAGGATCCAGGGATGGAGAAGCTTCTCTGCAGCCAGTCCAGGAGAACCGCAGGGTGGAGGCCCCCAACCCGCTGGGTATCCACCACTTCAATGTGTTCAGGGTCAGCCTGCAGCGTCGCCACGGCAACACAGACGGGCGCAGCAAACAGAGCCGGCCTGAGCAACGGCCGCAGCACAGGCGGAGGAAAACCCCAAATATTCAGGAGGATTTTCTGTTTTTAATGCAGAACCATGAGACAGAACCAGTCCAGCTGGACCCAGAAGAACCTCTGGGTCCAATCAGAGCCACTGCCAGCGCTCGGGTTTTCCACACTCACAGTCAAATTAACAGAAATAATTTGGGTTATTCAGCCTGTCAAACAGGAAAAAATGGGGCTTATGTATTTTCAGCATGTTATTCACTTAGAAATGTCAGTTTCAAACTTAATATCTAATTCACTAGCTAAATATTTAGTTTAGAAACTTAATGTTTAGTTTACAAAGTACTCTCGCTAAAGTCAAATATTTAGCTTGCTAGCTCAATATTTTGTTAGCAAACTTGTTATTTAGCTAGCTAAACATCTAAAGCTATATTTTTAAACTGCAAGAAAGCTCAGTATTTAGGTGCTGTGCTAATGCTAGATATTTAGCTTCCCAGCAAAATACTGAACTTATCTCAATATTTTCTTGCTAAATTAATTACACAGGTAGCAAGCAGTTTGGAGCTGACATTTACAAATGAATAAGTAACATGTTGAAAATATGGCTTGGTGATCCTCCATTTATTCGCTCGTGCCAAACAACCAGAATTATTGCTGTTAGTCTTTAGCTACATGACAAACAGACGCCCCGCCATCTCAGTTTAGGATCGGGAGACGAACGCCACTGATTGGTTCACTGATTACACCTCTTGAAACGGGTCGGCTTTGGTTCATTTGATGGCGTTCCTCCAGGCTGCGTTTCAGGCCCGGTGGGTTTCTTGTTGGCCGAGCTTCTAGCTGTCCACTGACCTCCAGTATATCAATCAGCACGAATTAACTAACGAGTCTTAGAGACATGAAACCTTCATGAATCTGCATTGAAACGAGAATAAAATGTTTCTGTCTCGGGGCGACCTGGGGGTCAGCCGGTCTGCCGGACGTGCGCCAGCTCAGGTTGGGTCATGATGATGCGAGCGCCGCCATCTTCCCACAGGATCTCCTTGGACATCCTGTCTCTGACCGCAGGACTTACTGGAGTCCGGTCTAATTAAAACCTGAGTGACTCAGCCGGGTCTGCCATGACGCATCCAGACTGGGTTTCCTCCTGAACCGTCCAGAACCAGAGCGGCTGTGCGGACGGTTCTGATCCGGTTCTCTGTCAGTGGAAGGAACCAACTCAACGGGAGAATCCGCCTGGATTCGTCCTCTCTACTCTTCCTGACCGATTCCAGAGAACAACAGAATTGTTTAGACTCACATTTCCAGAGTTCTCTGTCTAACGCTAATAATCATTTAATCATTTATTTAACTCAAAGGTTTGAGATGAGGAAGGGAAATTCATTAAATATGGAACCAAAACTGGATCAATGCATAATGAACAGATGATCAGACGGACAGACAGAACCTAAACTCAAGTGATCTAACTTCTGGTTCTGTACAGTTCTGGTTCTGGTCGTCTTACTGCAGGCGGAGGTGAGGCGCTCCGCAGCGCTCCTTCCTCCTCTTCATCTCGTGTTCTGGGACAAAAGGCTGAGCTGTAATCTGTGATAATCCAGCAGCGTGGAGCCGCTCATTTGTCTGTCCTGATCTCCGTTTAAAGGGATGACCTCAGAGTTATGTCACACACACACACACACACACACACACACACACACACACACACACACACTTCTCAGGGTGAAACGTTCCTTTGGCTTTCTGAATGCTAACCCAGAACCTGCAGCCACAGCAGATTTCTCTCAGAGCCAGTTTGCTCCATAAAACCCATTTCGGATTTCCCTGTTTGTTCCGGAATAATCCACATCCTGTTCCAAACGTCAGGATAAATCCGAGAGCGGTTCCTCCTCTGAGGGCGAAACCCGACCCAAAACCTTCACGGTGAAGCCGTCCGGACTGAGAGGAGCAGCGCCGACCCGGTTCCCTCCATGTTCCCAGAACCGGAGCGCCGATCCTGCTGCAGCTGTCCGGTTAATCCCTCTGCTAGCAGCTAACGCTCTGCTGCCTGCGGCGTCCAGAGGACAGAGGGGGGAGGGTGGGGGTGGGGGGACCGGGTCCGGTCGGGTCCGGTCCAACAGGTTTTCTCTGAAACCATCTGGCTTTAACAATCTGAAGAAAGTCTCTAAAAACTGTTGTTATTTGAACTTGAATTTACTGTGAAAGTTTTATTGCACTGTAAAACAGACACTAGAGATGGTGGAAATTATGGGGACAAATATGTTAATATTTTTGTTTTCTTTTTAATGAAAATAACTTGTATTAAAAAAATTATAGCCAGTTTGTTTTTTACGGTTTGGTATTTTTGGCATAATTTGTTTTATCTATTTAAAAGGTAATTAATATTAGTTGTTGGCTACAAATTCTCAATTTTAGAAATCAAAATGAAATTAGTATTTTTAAAAATTAAGTTAGTTAAACTTAAAAGTCTGAATGGTTCTGGAGTCCTTAAGTGATTCTAATGGACTAAAATTGATTTAAATGATTAGATAAGAAAATGCTACATATACACTACAGTAAATTATATTTTGAATATACTTGCAAAAATAAAAGTTGAGATAAAATGGTACCAAAAAGTATGAAAACAACAGTGTATTATAAGCCTGGCAGCCCGCCATGCTGTGGTAGCCCCGCCAGGCGAAGCGTTGCTTGGTTTATAATTATAATAATAATAATAAAAAAAGAAAAAACCCTTATTTATTTATTTTTTAAGCCGTGTTGCAGTGGGTAAACGTCTCTGTAGCTCTGAGCATTTCACTGGCGGAGCAGATTTATTCCTGAAAGACACGTTTACAGTAGGTAGGTTTATATTTATGCTTTTGAAGCAGATTGACAGCAGAGCGTTAGCTGCCAATCAGCTGGACGACATTTACCCAGCACAGATCACGCGCCTCCTTTCAGTCAAACTGGACACAGGCTGACCTGCAAGGATGTTTACATCAACTTCCTGTGAGGAATCATGTTTCTTTCCAGAGTTTTTGATCAAGGTAGGAGCCTGAACCCGCGGCGTTAGCTCTGGTTGTGCAGCTCTGCGTGAACCGCAGGAATAACTTGTAGTGGCGCTTTGAGGGAGCGATGAGACCGAATTATCTTTCTGAACACAATTATGCAGCATTTACATCCCAACACGCTGCCCAGCGGGTGGCGCTGTCTGCCCTGTAAAGTTCATGTGCCGGTGAGGAGCTTTCACGCTCGCCTAGTGGTCATGCATCACGCTGGTTTTATATCATTTTATTATTAGTATTATTATTTTTCTGGTTATTTTTCCGGATGCACCAAATCATATGAAATGTTTTGTCCACTTAGAGTTGATGAACGCTGAGATCAGAGAAACTCGTCCCACAAACTCAAACGGTTTCTGTTTTAAAACCTCAGCAGACAGAAATGTTAGAGCTGCTAAAGCCACATTAGCAGCTCTGAATTAAATCTGTCTGTTGCTCATCTCTGCAGTGCAGCAGATTGAACTCATCCTGCAGGGCCGGTCCAAGGCTGCATGAGGCCCGGGGCAGAACCTGACTGTGGGGCCCCTTTTAAAAACATCAGAACCTCTAACAGGGACAAACCCAGAAACACACAGGAAGT